>JAAWXA010000007.1:8702472-8900384 GCA_038090715.1 Florisuga fusca | reverse complement strand
ACCCTACCCTAACCCCTAACCCTAACCCCTAACCCCTAACCCCTAACCCCTAACCCTAACCCCTAACCCCTAACCCCTAACCCCTAACCCCTAACCCCTAACCCTTACCCTAACCCCTAACCCCTAGCCCCTAACCCCTAACCCCTAACCCTAACCCTGACCCTGACCTTAACCCCTAACCCTAACCCCTGCATATTATCAGGTCTACTAATGTAAGGGAAAGAAACTTCTATTGCTATTTCCACTTCAAAGTGATTCAAACCACTGATTCAAATTGTGCACTAAATGCAGTCTTTTCTATGGACAGTGATTTTTTTCTTTTTTCTCCAAATATCTTAATGAATCTGTTAGAGTAGTGAAGTTGTTAACTCCCATTTGATATTTATGGCTTGATTGCCCCCAATTTATCCTTCTGTCAAGTAGTGAACTAAAAGTAAGAAATACAACATCATCAGCAAGTCCTCCTATAAGAGAGGAAAACAATCCAGTTGCATGATTTCATTTATTTATTTGCTATAATATGAAATTTTTGCATGTAAAGATTTCCCCCCAGCATATTTTAATGAAAAATTCTGTTTATCCCTATGTCCTTTTTCCCCCCCTCCATACCAGGTCGGACCAATCAGCCTTGTGGTCATAGGAGTTATATCAGTTCACTGTATGCACATCTTGGTACGTTGCAGCCACTGCCTATGTCAGAGGTAAGTAAGGAACTATTCATTCTGTTACCAAGTTTGAGTGTTATTACTTTCTTTTGTTCTATACTGTTTCTGATTTTTGACCTACAGGATGTCCTGATGCTGTAGCAGTTAATTTCTTCTGTTCAGTGTCTTGTACTTGAGGGAAGCAAGGCTGAAATTCTTACCCAGCAACTAAAAGTGATAGCTATGCTTTGTGCAACACTGCTTTAATACATTGAAAAAATGTTTGTTCTCTAATCAGACACAAAATAAAATTGGTTTAACTCTTGTTGCCCAGTATGCTCTTCCCTACTTTTGCTGGCAAATAATTAAGTCTTTTACATTGCAGTTTTAATTGCTTAGCTCCAGTCCATTAGTCCTTCTTTATCCTCATAGATTTCTTCATAATGTCTGAATCTTTATAGCTTTGAGGAGTGTACACTTTATTAATAGATAGTTCATAAGTACTTAATAGGAATAAAAGATAATTATGAGTTGCTGCTAATGTCTTTCATGATTAGATGTGAGCTTTGCCTCTTGGGTTGTCACAACTTGATTCTTTGAAACTGTAGTGCTAGAAGACTGTATTAAGATGATGGTAGTGAGCAGATAAACACTAGATACTCCTCCAAGCAAGATGTGCACTACTTGGGGGAGCAGTTACTCAAATATAACTGATGGAGTATTTGGAGTAATAGTGACTTTTATTAAGCATTTTATCTTAACTGTCAGGTGTCAAAGAGAATCAGTGGGAGGATCTTGAATTGAAAAACTACTGTGAAGTTTTTGAAGTGAATAGAAGTACAAATCTGTTCATGTCCCTGTAGCTGGAAAATGCTATCTTACCAGTTTAATGTGGTATTGTTCTTTGAAGTGCTTCTGTAATTCCTGAATCTTCCCCTTTTCCTCTGTAGTTTTGAATGGCCTTTGAAGCTTTGGGTAAAGCTAAGATCACTGAACCAATTGAGATTGACTGCTTGTCCAGGAAAATCTGTTAAATCCTGTTGAAGTTCTTTGTGACTTAGAGATTTAAGATGAATTTCTTAAGATGATGTTATAAGAACCTTGTTGTGTTTCACATGCTTGTAGAGTGCTGAATAGCCCTTCTCAGGGGAAGGAAGCCCAAACCATACCTCTAAAATTGGCAGATGCAGAAAGGTTCCATAGGTGATTAGTTAGTTTAATCCTTGGGAGGACAAAAGTGTTTTAAGTAACTCTTCTTTTTTCACTCTTTGATTTCAGGTTGAAAAAATCCTCTCTGGGGTATAGTGATACAGTTAGTTGTGCCATGGAAGTGGGGCCCCTGACTGCTCTTCAGAAACGAACTTCTTGGGGGCGGTAAGTTTGCATCTGAATTTGATTTTGAAAAAAATAAAATTAGTTTTTTGTTATTAAAAACTAATGGCTGTACTTGGAATGGTTAAGAGATTTCCTCTTCAGTAAGGTGTTGGCTGCTCTAGGAATGTGTTCTCTTAATACTTGAAATATTTTTATCCAGTGTGATTTGTAACTTCTTGCTGCCAGCTGATAGTGGTGACATGGGAAGATTAGGGAGTGTCTTTCAGCTTTTAGGTCTATAAGAGCTGTGAAGAAAAGAATTGTGTTTGGTAATAGAGGAAGAGATGTGGTATAATCCAGAATGTGTTCTGTATTGCCTAATGTAGTGAAGTAATTTAAGTATTCGTTCTCTTACTGTAAGCACTTTTCTCTGTCAGTTCACTCTTTTAACAGGTAATTCACTGCAAATGTAAATTACTTCACTATATTTATTCTGAAAGAAAGCAAAGCAATTTTTTGATTTCTGTTTAAATATAGCATACAAATAATGCTATATACAGTACATACATACAGTATACATATACAATAATAATACTTTATCCCTCTGTTTTAAAAGACAATTATTTTTTCTTTGCTGTTTGTTGCTTATGGAATTTACAGTGTGGCTACACAGTAGTGAAATTCAAAAACCCAGATGTTGTTCAACCTAAATGAAAAGTGTGGGGTTTTTTTTCTGCACTTGAGGAAGAATTTTTTTGGTGCTGTTACTTTTAAGGATGCAGCACATTGTGTGTTTTACTTTGTTTCAAATGAGAAAAAGGTGAGCTAGGTTTTTAAGACCTTTTGTGACGACTTTGTAAAGCTGGAATAGAGCTCAATTACAAGAAAAAATTGGTTTGTAGTGAAATATAATGACAATTCTGCAATGCACCAAAGTGTTAGAAGCTACAAATGGCAATTTTATTTCCAGTAGCACTACTGCAGCAGATCCACTCTCTGAGGCAGATCTCTGCTGTATGCCTGGCTATAGCAGAGTTTCATTACAACGTGTCTTTGTGCCACCATTATGTATAACATTTTTCAGAACCAATCTGAACCATAGTGTAGAGTGGTTTTTTTGATGAAATACAGTGTCTGAATGTGTATTTGGATACACTGATACAGACCCACTTAGTAAGATGGGAAAATGTTTGTTTTCTTGAATTGCTGAAAGTTGTGTAGCTCTGACTGACTGAGACACTTAATCTCTGGTCCTGGTGGAGAACTGCTGTGTCAGGGGCTAATGGATTCCAGAAGAAGGTGTTGTGCATCACATCTGTTGGTTATATTTGTACAACATCATTAAGTCTTAATGCCTACTCAGTGTTATCTTAAAAAACATATAAACCTACTCTGTTGTGCCAAATGCAGAACCTGCATTGCAGTGCTCATGAGATTAATGTGGCATTTGAACATAGCAGTTGAACTACTGTTAAAAGAGAAGTAATTGTGTATTAAGTAGAAATGATTTAATTGTTTGGATCTTATGCATAACGCAAATTTGGTTTTTTTCTTCCTCAGGTATATTGTGGACTTTTTCCTGGTGATAACACAGCTGGGATTTTGTAGTGTGTATGTTGTGTTCTTGGCAGAAAATGTGAAACAAGTGAGTAATGTTTTACTGTATGTAAACAGTTATGGCTTTAGATTCTTTTTCCCTCACTTTTCTGTCCTTATAAAGTCCAACACAACTATTTGTAAAATATGAAGTTGAGAGATGCACAGAATAAGTGCTACTATGGTTGCCACAGGAGACTTTTTGGTAGAAAGGAGCAATGTACAAGGTGAACTAAATTCAGATCTTGTTCAAGTGTTTGTGGTTTCAGTACCCTCTGATCTGTGTGTTGAATTTAAAGTTAATTGTGGAAGTGATAGAAAATAAGTCTGAAACTGGTCTTGGAGCCAGTTGTCCCCGTTTTTTTGGGCTTTTTTTTCCCCCCAAGGCCTTCTGCTAACTGCATCTTTTTCTCGTGACCTCCTTGGCGTATTTTTCCCTTCATATGTCACTGGACTCTTTCTTTGGTTCTTGATTAGTCTCTTCCCATTTCTTGAATGGTCTCATCTGCCACAGAATCTTTTTGTATTTAAACCAATCCTCATTTTTGTTCCCAAAGATGCCTGACATTGAAATTTCCACAGCCTCATCAGGAGTCAGTTCCAATCCTTTCTAACCTGTTAGACAGCTGCTTCTTTGTAGAAGCTTAAAATTTCTTATCAGTGTTGTAGGTCTTTATTTTGTGTTCAAGCTATAAGTGACTTACTCTTTTCTATTTGTGCATACCTTTTATATTCTCAAAATTTGTTACCATGTCTACCCTGTGATAGATGCTAGAATCAGACCTGATAGGTTCTAATACCACTACTTGCTTTTCTGTGAACACTCTGCAATTAGTCACCTCTCTCTTTTTTTCAAGTTTTATCTCTGAAGTTGGTTATGCTACACTAGTCGAAGTTCTGCTTGTGACCAGTAGAGCTGAAAGGTTATTTCACAGGTCTTGCAGATCATGTTCCAGACTTCTGTATAATGGTCATTTTGCAGGAGCATATTGTTGCTAACTCATTGCTGACTTGTGATCTACATTGCTCTCTTGATCCTGTCCTGCAGAGGTGTGTTCTAGGAAATTCTTATGTTTTTTTTCCTGATACAGGTGTTTTGTGCTTACATATAGAGTCCTTTATTTTTTCCTTACTGGACTGATTTTTCACAATTCTCAAAGTTGTATTTTAATCCTGTTCTTCAATATTTTTTCACTTTATGTCTGGAATAGATGTTTAAATCCATTTTAGACACTGCTTATGTGTTTTATTCTAAATACCACTGCACATGTAGTATTAAGCAAACCTTTCAATACGTTACGGATTTTTAAAAAGATTTGATACTAATTATTAGACAAATACTGTGATGCATTTGTGCAAGTTGATTTATTTAAGGATATCTAAAAATCAAATATTTCATCGTGCCATAGTTATGCAAGTATCTGTTTAGTGGTCAGGGTGAACCAAAACACAGAGAATAGAATTGCTCTGTATTACTCACCCCATCCTCCCAGGGCAAGATAAAAGGGGAATAAGGAAGTGAGACTTGAAGGTTGGAAGTTGCAACAATCAGATTTAATAGAACAGGGAAATAATAGCAACACCTGGGATAACAGTGACAAATATACCAATATCTACAAAACCTGATTTCAGCAGTCGCTGATATAAGTGTCAAGAAGTCCCTCATGGCAGAGCTGACTCAGAAAGAGGGGCCAGTGCTCTTCCCAGCACCCAGGAGAGTCAGATCCCACAGAGCATGTAGTGGCCTGAAGACCAAGAGCACAAGCCTCTCTCCAAGATGTTGGATGAGTGAAGGGAGAAAGGAGTGAAGGGACTGACCTTCCCATCCACGCGTCTTTTGTGGGGTATGGCAGGAAATAGGAGGAAATGCTGACCCCTCTCTCTGCTGCCCCCTTAGATCTTTCAGGGTCCTGAACAACTCCCTGTGTATAGGTCCATAAAATTAGGCTGTGTCCCTTCAGACCACAACAATGAAGAAGTCAATTAAAAATTGCAAATGCATCCCCTCAACCACAAATGTGTGTACACCTCCCAAGCAGCCCCCAAACCTTTCAATAAGACCCAGATGTCCCTTCTTCCCTCACAACCCTCTGTCACTGACAAAGCAAACAAACCCATGCCTGCCATGTTCATGGCAGCTGTTCCTGCTTTTCTTCACGTATTTTGTCTCTCATTCTCCAGTCCTTCTAAGCTATTCTGTTTCTCACTGATGGAGATTTTTCTGTTTATGAGGTCCCTGGTGTTTGCTGCTCCTTTGCACACTCAGCAGTTGCAGTCAGCAGTTTGTGTGTCTGAGCCAGTGGTCCATGGGAGGTCAGTCTGCACAGGTTGGCTGCTCACATAGGAGCCACTGGTGAGCTTGTGCTTTTTCCAGCATGGGCTAATTAAGATGCCAGGACTTCACCAATGTGCTCTGCTGTTTTTCTGCTTATAAGATTATGGTTATTTACTTGACATAAACCTAATGAGGGTGAATCTGAGTCTGTATCTAAACGTATGCTGCTCTAATTAGTGAAGTTAGTGAGGAATAAAGTATGGCAGGTGGCTGAGCATTAATCATCCATATGGACTCTTACTCTACCCAAAATGTAGAACAAAGGTGTTTTGGCATTGTTTAACTTATTTTAATGAGGAGGAAGAATGTCCCTTTGGGCAGTTAGTGCATGGCAGATAGATTGCTGTTTCTTCTGTCATCTTTATGTTGCAGAAATGTGTCCCGCAGAGGGCACCAAAGAACACAAAATTTTACTGCTTTAAATAGAATTATTTTCAGTAGTGGAAGGATGAGACAGCTGAATAGAGGGAATGGGTTGGGGAACTAACATAAGGGAAGAACATAGTGATAAATGGTACTCATACCACTCCATGACCAGTAATGCTGCATTATGTTCATACTCTTCTGATAATGTTTGTATGTTGGTGTGTGCAAATTCATCCCACTAAGAACTTCCACTGAGATCTTTTCTTTGATTTTCTCAGTTAAAACTAATGCCAACTCAGATTTAGTAGTGTCTTGCTTCTCTTTATTTACTGTTTCAGAGAATTAATGTAAGACATTTTGTAGTGGTTCTGGTACATTACTGGAATATTTATCAGTACATATTATGTTGAGGTGAATATTTAGTTAGACACACAGTGGTGCATGTGAGTCTAAATAATTATTTAATCTTTTGGATTCTGTGAAATGTTTGATATATGCTTCTGACTAATAGGTATACAGCATAGCTTCTGGTGCTAAATCTTTTCTGATAGTTTGTAGGATTATAACAGTGTTGACTGCATTATATTAGTACTTTCCAGACAACTTATGCTACAAGACTATTTCCAGTCATATCAAGCTATATTAAGCTTTTCCTAAGGAATATTTTTCTGGGGCACTGTGTTTACAGGTTGTTGGCAAGAGTTCTGGTTAAGTCTGGTGTCATGCAAATAAGGGGCATAGAGGTGAAGGTGTTCAGAATTGGAGAAGAATGGAGAAACTGGAACAAACAGCTGGAGGTTGGCTGCAGCAGGACTGGAGCAGGAACATACTGGAATAGAAAAAAGAATCTGTACCCATAAGAGTATGGTCCCCTTTCATGTAATGCTTTTCCCACTTGAGCAGCAGAAGACCTTAAGCCAAGAGTTTTAACATTTGACACCTTACTTTTGAATACTTACTTTTCTCATTTTTTGTTGATGAAAACTCTAAAAAAAATGAAAACATGTCCTTGCTGTGTAGGAGCACTTTATCAGATCTTTTGCACTTTGGAGGCCACCCATCAGTGAGATGCTACATAATTATATTTTTTTTCTTCCACTTTTGTAAAAAGGCAAAAAATACCTGAAAACTTAAAAACCTGTACTTAGACATAAAATGAGAAGTGCAAAGTTATTATTGCAAAGTTGAGTTGTGAGTACTAGTGGAATCGCAGAATTAAATAAACCATGAAACATTTATTTGGCCTTTTCATGCCAAATCACAGTATCACAATATAGTCTTTATTTGCCTGATAACATGCTGTTGCTCCAAATTGAGTAAATGAGGAATTAGAAAGAACCAGTGAGCTCAAAGACTACTTTTTTGATCTCTCTAGATGTTGAAAAGTCCATAGACTATAACAGAAGGAAGAGGTTTTGATGGACAAGGAAACAGTGGTTTCTATCAAAGAGACTAAGGAAATGGAATTATTTCTTGCTTCTGAGATAGTTCTTCTAGGAACACTGAATTTTATGCAGTCATTAATTGTGTATTAGATATTTTCTGTGCACCTGACATCAGGAATCTGATAACGAGGTTTGCAGAAGTGTTTGTTCTTTATGGATGCAGCTGAAGTTGGCAGATGCTGTGCTTGGGCTATCTAAAGGAGACATTTGGTGAAGCATTTCTGTAAAGGAAGCTGTTCCAGACATCACACCAACATCTAATTGAATGCTTGAATAACTGAAGTGACTTCTGATGAAGTCACCTTGTGATGGGAGCATCACTAACCTTTGTGCCCTCTATGCCTAGTGACTTCAGTGGCTGTGTACTTCCTTTTTGAAACCATCATGTCATTTCTTCATGGGATTTAGGGAAGCATTTGTGCTATTCCCAGGTATGATTATGAGAAGCACAGAACAAAATGCAGATAATCTGTGTTCAGATTGGAAGTTGAAAAATACTCAGTGGGCTCTGTGACATGCACAAAAGAATATGTACGTGTGCCTTTATCAAAAAAAGATTCATTGGATTGATAAGTGAAAAGATCTGGCTTATGTTCTGATGATTTGTCAGATTATGTTGCTCTGTATAGGAAAAAGACAAATAATGTCTGCTGTTCTTGGCCCAGCATGACTGCCATATGCAGTGATTCACTCGCCGAGACAGCAGGAGATTGAAAGTGATTGTTGTTCAGAACAAGAATCCAAGAGTAATATTTAGGAGACTGGGATAGACGGATAGTGAGTCACAGTCCATCCTAACACAGCCAGCAGTAAGCTTGCACTGAGCTAAACAGCATATGAGAGAGTTAAAAAAAACAGAACAAAGCCCCAAAACAAAACAAACTCCTCCTCATGCTGCTTTGTATTTGGTTCCTTGTTAGAACAATTTTAAACTGTTGTATGATTTTTTTTTTTTAATCTATTAAAAGGACTTGCAGAGTGATCTGCAACTGAACCAGTTGGTATAATCTTGTCTTCATTAGTTTTCCTCTGCTACTCTTTGCTGTCACATCTGCCACAGCCAAAATATTTATCTATGCTTAGCAGGTTTGGAATTTAATCTTTTTTTTTTTTTTTTTTTGTTCCCCACACAGCTGAAATGTTTTGATGCCCGAACTTCTTTCTTAAAAGTAATTCAAAGAACAGGATCTGATGAAGGCTCCTGCAAGTCATGACATTTTAAAAAATATGTTTGGCCTCCCATTCCTTCCTCTGGGGCAGGGAAGAGCATGGGGAGAAGGGGTGCATGCTCACAGTATTGTAAAACAGACTACAGTGTTGTGGTTTGTTGTAGGATTATCACTCGTATCTGAAGCGTGCAAGTAGGAGGTGGGAAGCTAGGGACAGGGAGCCACAGTCTGATAATTTTGGTTGGCTCTATTTTGCTAATTCTGTATCAATACTCATTCATCTGATGATGGCTGTAGAGAGTTTGTGTGCAGCTATAGTATGTTCTGCCCCCCTCATGTTTTTGTGAAGACAGAAGGTAGATAATTATAAAGGCAATTTGTGTGACCACTTTACCTTAACACAACGTGGAGGTGTATTCTGATCTTAAGGCCATCATCAGGGTAGCTGATCACAGTTGACCTAATCTTGAATAGAATTATATGGAATATTTTATATGAATTTTTCCAGCCATATTAGCCGGTAAACTGCAGCTGAATGTCTTGTTGAAATTTGGTGATGTTTTGGGCTTGTATAAAAATAGAATTTCTTAAGAGAAAACGGAAATGGTTGAATGCTGGAAATTATTTAGTAGAAGCTGGTTTGTACCATGGTATTTTAAAAAAGCCTGTATTCTGCATGCAGCTATTTTTTTTTAGGATTATGTATATATATTTAAATAGCTCATCAAGCTTCTGGACATTTATGAAAACACATCAAGTTAGAGCTGAGGTTTTCAATGGGACTTCGTACTCAAATCACACTGTAATTCTTGGAAAACCCTCTTCTGTGTCCCTGTTTGCAGAGCAGCTCTGGCTACCTGTGAGTGCATGCAGAGCTCTTAACGTGTTTGCTCTGTGTTTCTATTTTAAGGATGCTGGGAAAGCAGGAAACTTCTGCAGAGACCTTTACTTCGTGTGACATTAGGGAAGCAATTTGGTTAAGTGTTTGACATATTGCTTGGCAAAGGGGAGTTATTGTAGCTGCATGAATTCACGGGAATTCAGTTGAAAATGTATTTAGGTCTTTTCCCCAGCATTCTAAATGAAAACTAACAAAAGTTAAATGTTTTGTAAGTGACACTTAAGATTCTTGCAAGGCAGAAACTGTCAGTGTTTCTGTAATGCTGTGTCCTCACTTTTCATTTCAAGTGAGATTTCTGGAAGTCTTGGGTGTGGAATTTATCTTTTATCTTTCCCTTTTCACTATGAAAAGTGCTTTTGTTCTAGAAAAAATAATTCAAATAATTCAAGTGAATTTTGCAATTTTTTTTCCTCCTAGACTTGTAAAATCATGAGTTTTGGCAAACTTGCCAATTTAAATGACTTGGTTGACATACACTTGGATTCACATCATCAGCTAATTCCCTGTGACTCATGAAAGTCTCACAGTCCCAATGATCCCTTGATTTCCTACCATATCTGGACTTTCCACTGTATTTTGATCTACCATGCTTGGAATGGACTGCTCAAGGAAGTGGTGGAGTCACCATCCCTGGAGGTGTTTAAGGAGAGGCTGGATGAGGCACTTAGTGCCATGGTCTGACTGATGCGGTACTGTTAGGTCATGGGCTGGACTTGATGATCTCAGAGGCCTTTTCCAGCATCAATTATTCTGTGCTTCTGTGATCTCCAACCTGTCCTCTTTTCTTTCCTACCTCCTCTTGCTCAAGGTAAAAAATCAATAGCCTTGAGTTAGTGTGACCTATAAAATACTTGCCATTCTGTACTAGAAATGATGCTGTTTGCTTAGGACTGCCAGAGCTACATTTAAACTTATATTGCAATGTTAATACTTGACCATTTTATGGTAACAGCCTTAAGTTTTGGATTTTTGGAGGCAGCATCTGTGATCTTAATAGTTCACTTGTACAGATAACAGCTCACATTTTAAAAAGCAAACCACTGTAAAAGAGTTGCCCATAAATTAGTCTTGGGAGCATGCTTGTGAACAATGCAATAACAATAATAATATTTAATCTTTGCAACACTTGTACGATCCTGAGATTGTAGGGTTATACCATCACACTCTGACTTCAGTTCTATATGCTTTCTATAGTACTTGGCTGTCTGACAGTCCTTTGACTACTAAGTATTGTTTCAGTTATCTTTTTATACATTGATTTCCCATTTCTGTTTAAGTCTCTTTGTGAGGAACTAATTTTTTTTTACTAAGTGTCTGTCCATACTTTCTGCAGTGTGAACTGTTTAAGCACAGCCATACAGATGGCAAAGGCAAAGGAAGGGAAGTGGCAAAGATACACTTGCAGGGAAAAGGCAGGATAAGATTTCAAACAAATGAAATTGAACTGTTACCATTTTGTAACAAGCAGAAAACTTGCCAGTTCTTTTAATTTGTGGTGTACACATAGCAACAGAATATATTTTCACTAAACAAATTTTGGCAGTTATGGCCACAGTAACATTTTTCCAAAAAATGGAATGAAAGTTGTGAATAGTCTCCAACTCAGTCTTCTGAATTCAATAAGCAATTATTATAATGTTATATACAAAAAACCTAATACACTTTCACATTGAGTGCTACTGCTTGTCTATATGCATGAATTTATATCATGCCTATATTACATTATATTTATAATTTATATATATAATATAATATATTAAATTATTGTATTTATAATTATAATTATATTATTAATGGATAAAGGACTCTCAACTCTCTCAGACCTCGTGATTTTTTTGAGTTAACAGTGATTAATAAAATAGTGAAGTGAAACAAACATAAAATAATTTGAAATAAAATAAAGGCAGGCAGGCTCATAATCTCATGTTTTGTATATGTTCTTCTGAGATGTGGTTGGAAAGGCATAACTCTAATTTAGTTTACACCCAGATCTGTCTTCCTTGCATTCATTTTACTAAGCTCCCTTTTTCAAAGGAATCTGACTGAAATTGCTTGAGGATGTCTTCTTCAGTCAGTGGTGGGTTAAAGACACTTTCAGGTCTTTGAGGCTGTGATGTCACCATTTGTATTAAGGATGAACAACCACTTGCTAAAAATGCTTTTTTTTCCCCTATTGAGAGTACAGGGGCCCTGAAGGGCCTGACACTCAGCAGGTAAAGCAGAGCAATAAATTCTCCTATAGAAAAAGTCATGTGGTAGTATACAGAGTTTCAGCACTACCAGTGTTCAACATGTTTTGTTTTTTTTATACAGGTCCATGAAGGATTCTTGGAAAACAAGACTTCTCCCATAAATATCAGTGCTACCAGCAGTTCTTCTGAAAAAAGGAGTACTGATTTACGAATATACATGCTGTGTTTCCTGCCATTCATGATCCTCCTGGTCTTTATTCGTGACCTTAAGAGCCTGTTCTTCCTTTCATTGCTTGCCAATCTGTCCATGGCTGTCAGCCTTGTCATCATTTACCAGTATATTGTTAGAGTGAGTATAAAAAAGTCTGTTATATTTTTTCAGTGTGGCAAGTTGTATTTGTTGCATGTGGCAGCAGGTCTCTGATAGATATGTACTTAGAGGTAATTTTTGGAAGGCAGAATTATATTTAATTGAGACAATTTAAGGAGGTGCTTAAAACTTGAGCTACACTTTGGATATGGACTTTTACAGTACTTTTGATGCAGCTGTACTAAACATAATAAAAATATGCATTGTAATTACTTGTAATTTCTTTCTAGTGTTTCTCCAGTACATTCAGGAAAAATTGAGTACTTGCCCATTAAGAAGACATACTAGAGACTTCTGTCTCCTGAGAAGTTGAATAGTTGCCACATTTCTGGTTCATGCTATTTCTTGTATTTGAAAGCATTTCTTAATGGAGCAAATCAAACTGATGTCTGAAAAAAAAAATCACATGTAGAAACCTCTACATTTTTCTTTGTTACGATTTTTGAAAAGTCAGAAGTGATTTCTGTGATTCTCTGGTAGACACTGTTGCACACATGGTGTGGATGGTGCCACTTCTGTTTGAGAAAGCTTTCACGTGAGTGGTATCAGATGAGTGGGAAGTGGAGGATGAGGAGGAAGGCAGAAATTGTCTGGGCAAGGAGGCAGGATAAATTACATAGACGAGAATAGGGGAGAAATAGACTACTTACTTATTCTGCAGGAACTCAGTTTGTCTTAAAAATATATTTTTTTTTTACTGTCCTTTATGGTTATGAAGAACATCTGTGCAGTGTGAAGGTAGATTAGAATGTGCAGTACTCTGACAAGTTTGCACAAGATTAAGCTTGAGGTGTGAGCTCTCCCTTTCATTTTAATTGATGCTCATTCATACACTATTGTGATTCTTTAAACGTAAAAATTTCTGGTGTCAGTAATACGAACCTGCAAATGTCTGTTTGAGTGGGAAGGTGTCTCTAAATGTATTTAAAGGACTAGGTTGGGGAAGAAAACCAGGGATTGTAAATAGCAATGCAAACACTGTCAGCATGTACTGAGTTCTCTTTCCCGCAGCTTAACACATTAATCAATTAATTAATTGTAGGGACAACTAATGTGCTCTAAATAGCACTGTTTTGTTTTATTTTCTTTTCTTCAGGATATAGTGGATCCTCGAAAACTGCCTCCTGTGGTTAGCTGGAAGAAATACCCACTGTTTTTTGGGACTGCAGTGTTTGCTTTTGAAGGAATTGGTGTGGTAAGTGCTTTTTACTAAATCTTCAAGTTACCTGAATCTGTGCTGCAGGATGGGATACAGGCAGTTTTACTCCTTTGTTAATTCATTATTTTTGTTGAGGCACTAATCTCCCATGCTGGTATGTATGAAAAGGGTTGATTTATTTTGTCAAATAAGACGAGTTGAGGGCACAACATCACCATTAAAGGGGAGTTCAGTGAATACCGAATGCTTCTTGGACACTTAGGACCTTCCCAAATTACAAGAATTCCTTTAGTTTCAAATAGATTGAGACAATAGTATAATAATAACTAGTATCACGCTATTCTGTATAATATATATAAAATATTCTGCTAATAATATGGTGATACTATCATTATGATGATTCACCAGCTCAGTTTTAGGTGATGAGTGTGTAAAAGTAGAAACATATTCAGCATATGTCTTTTCCACTGGGGTCACAGAGGACAAAGTGGTTTATTGGAAATGTATTCTTCTTCCCTCTTCAAACTTGTCCATAGATGTAACTTGGTAGAGATGGAGAAAGTAAGAAAAAGGATAGAAATTTTAGAAATTTTTTTTTTATTCTTGGCCTTCTGACAATGAACTTCATTCTTCATTGTTTACTGAAAGATGTCAGTTAAATACATTTATCGTTCCAAAAATTTGTTTTTTAAAAGTGCATTTCTTAATCTCTTACTACTGTTTCTAAGGGTTTTCTGACTGCAGCTCTCACTAGTGAAGTTTGCAAATTAGTTAACACTTTTTCCACATGGTATATTTTAAAGCATAGCTAAAGAGGCTTCTGAGAATGATAGGTCATAACGCCTTTAAACTTTTGGGAAATTACTATGTACACTTTACTAGTATAATTACATGCTTCATCAGATGTTACTATATGCTTAAATCTAAAAACCAATCAACCAGCTTCCGCTTCTATCACAAAAAACCCCAAGCCAAATCAACCTCTAACTTGTATGCAGTTAATCTGAAATTATCGTCTTTCAATGACATTGAAGGGTTTTCAAATCTCTTTTGTTTTCTGGAACTGCAAGCTCTGACTTAAACCAGAATATTTTACTTTGCTACTGTATTATCACTGCCAGAAGAGGCAAGTAGCAAAAGCTGTAACTCCTGTTATGTTTCTGGTGCAGGGGGAGAGAAGGACTTAAGGTCATTCAAGGAATGAGAGAAATTGGAAAGTGATTTTAATGTGATTGGAGTGATTTACAAGGAGATCAGGAGAAATTATTTAAACAGATAGGGAAAATCATGTCGGGGTTTGGTTGGAGTGATACGCACAGGCATTGGGGAAAAAGAATGAGGGAGGCCCTCCTTTTGAATCTCAAGTTTCAGAGTTCACTGCTCTTGTACCAGGACAAGAAGGTTCCATATTGTCTCATCTCACTGCCCCAGTAGGCAAGGTCAGAAAGTGCCTGGTTATCCCAGCCCACAGCACTTGCTGTTGAAACAAGAGCAACATTGGGGTCACCACACTTGTAACTGAAGCAAGAGCAGTGTTTTCTGGTGTTAGCAGTGCAGCTGGGGGGCAGGGGGGGATCTGCACCACCACAGTTGCAGAAGTGTGTTTCCACACATGGAGTATGTGGATTTAGTGACTGTGAGTCTCTGTTTCTTCAACTCTGAACTGATTGATGCAGTTTTAGCTGTCATGTTTCTGGGTTTACCTGGGCATCTTTCCTATTGTCACCTGAAAGTGCCATCATTGGAAATCAGCCATTTTTTGATGCCAGAAGTCTTGGAAAAAAAAAAAAACATGCTCAAAGGATCAGGCAGATTAGACTATACTAAGCTTGTTGCTCTGAAATCATTTAATCTGTCTGGGACAAACTCCACTTACTGCATGTGGATAAATATCTCATGGACAGTAGGTCACATGCATACCCCAGTTGTATTGGATTTATTGCTCATGTACTGCGGAGCGTGTGGGTGTGTATTTGTAGCCAGGAAATCCTAGATTTCTTCAGTATATGTAAAAGGACATGAATTCATTTCTGCTTCTCAGGGGTGTTCTGAATATGCAGGACATTTTCTGTTCATTCTTGTGCCGTAGTTGCATGCACCATAGAGAAGATTTGAAGAAAAACATTATTTTATGGATTTGAAGAAAAACATTATTTTATGGATTTGAAGAATCAGAAGTAAACCAAGTTGTTGAAGCATTAAATAAATGAGTGAAGCAAAGTGAGACAGACATTTCTGTCTTTATGTAGTTAATTTTTCATGTAATTCTTGGTGATTTAGTGAATTACTAGCCATTACAGGCCAGTAAGTCACCATCATGCCACCAGTGAACTGTGATATGTCTGTATGTATGTTTGTGACCTCTTGCAAACATGAAGGGAAACATATTAAGATTCTGTCATTGAGATGTAAGATAAAGTGCTTTAATTCTCATTACAGTGGATTAAGAATACTTGTGTAGCCAGTATACAAGTATTCTTGTTGCCAGTTGCTTTTGTACAGCTGATGAATGGTAACTTCTCATTCCTATGTCCATGTAGTTCAGTTGTTCTGGTAAGGGCAAAACCAAACCATTTAATGAATTATATCAGCTCCTTAGTCTGCTCTCTCTGACTGCCAGCCCTCAAAATGGATTTGCCTAATCTTGGTTTTGTTGTTAGAGACTTGATTTTAGATTTTTTTCTAGACTTGCAAATGACACTTATTCCTGTGAAGCTTTCTGAACATTGGATTACAAAGAGAAGTGTTAGGGCTGTAATTTTCTCAGAAAAGTTGATTATAGTTAACCATTTTATGCAATAAGTTGGCTTTACAAAGCTATAAGGTCACATTTTTCCTTTGCCTCAATACCAAGTATACATTCTGCAAATTCTCATCTGAGACCTGCCAGATTATTGAATGTTATGAACAAGGACAGCAAATGCAGTGCTGAGATTTTTTGGGCTGGTTGAGTCATCTTAAGCAGAACCTGACAAAAGAGGAAAAACCCTTCAGTATGGTTTTTCTACTGTCATTCTTCTGCATAAATTGAACTTTCCTGCTAGGAATATTTAATGATCAATAATTTGAGTACAGGAATAAATGATCTGCAAGGTACATTATAAAACAGTAAAACTTAACTATAGAAGTCAGGGGGATTTATTTTCAAAGATAATTAATTGATTTTTGTTTTATTAACAAGGGTGTGGCTAACCTAGAAAGAAAATAATTTGCAGATCATAATGCCATGCTCAGTATAGAAACATCTGTTTTTCTTGTTTCTTTGAACCAAACAATAGACTGCAGGGGAAATTAGCTTTTATCTGTTCTCATCCCATAGTTCCAAAAAGTGTTTATATATTGATTTTTATTTTTTTTAATTTTCTTTTGATTTAGCACTTGTCACAGCTTAAAATATGACTGTAGTTCTTCATTAATTCTGTTTAAATTAGTGAGACTAATTGAACAGAGGAGTCTAAAGTCCTGTTCACTATGGGGAACATGGTTCAGGGAGGAGCAGTGATTCAGCAGATTCCAAGTAGGATTTTCTTCTTGATCCTGAGAGAGCTTATTTCTCTTTTACATAGTAAAAAACATGAGTTTTGATTAAAATCTGTCATTAGCTTAGGGCTGATTATCTGTCCCTGTGTAATAAAAAAATTGGCAGTATGGAAGTAATTTGCAGTATTGATGCTTTGGCTATAGTGGATCTCTAGATAACTATAGTTTAATAACCTTAATTTTACTAAATTGTGTCTGTAATAACTCAAAGGAGGAAAGATATCCTGTTTGTAGTTGAAATATAGAATCTCAAATAAACCAAGGCATTGCCTAGGAACAAGTACTCATATAATACTCAGAATTAAACACTTCATCAGCCAGTGTTACAAAATTATTTGGAGATGTCATAAAAATTAAAAAACGTGATTAATTGATCATATTAATATGACTAATCGAGCTGTTCATATCTGACTGTGTGATCAATTTGAACTCATTTGATGGCAGATTTTAACAATGTTGTCATTTTGCTGAAGTCCAGGCAGGTTGGTCTTTGTTGCTACAACTACTACTACAGAAGAAGAAGTAAGGTTAGTGCTATCAAAGGGCTGATTAATGTTAATGCATGCTAACCTCTGAGTGATGCTTTGAACAGGAGTATAAACTACTGCAGTCTGTTGCTTGTCCTGTTTGTTTCTTTTCCATTAGGATTGTCTGTAAAAATGAGGTCACTGCTGCAAATCTGAATGTCTTGGCAGGTGATAATCATTGCTGTGTGCTAACAGAAGTTTGCAGCAGGGGTGCTCAGTGATACCTTAATATTGAGTTAGTAAACAGCAACTGAGAGCAGTACTATCAATCTAGTGGCTTATCATTCATAGTGTTGAGAGCTGATTTGGGATTTCAGCACTTGTAAGTTAAGATTTTGGGATCATCGTGGTGACCTGGTGAAAATCATATTGACTGGAAGCATCAATACAGTTTGTGGAACAGTAGTAGCAACAGAAATTCAGTACTCTTAAATGGAGTTTAAGATGCTGAGCTTCACTTTAATCTCTAAAGTGAAGGTTTTTTTGTTCAGAAGGCAATAATGTGAAGATTGGGAGATGTATAAAATATCTAAGCACTTTTTGAAGACAGTGCTCTGCTGGGGATGGGAGAATTTGGAGCTTCTTTCTGCTTTCCCTCTTTGCTTTAGCTTTTCCCTGTCTGTGGGTTCCCAGTGTCAGATGATGCTACCTGGCAAATCATTGCCCTGCTGTGCAGGCCACAGAAGAGAAGAGAGTACCAATACTGTTGGAATACAGGAGCTGCAGGTGATGTAAAGGAGTGAATGTGTCTTTCACAGGACATACAATACTGTAAGAACTATGTTCGAGAGCCTCTTATCTATTCCAAAGGTGAGGAGGTCTGTTTTTATAAAGAATTTGACATTTTTGTTAGTGAATTAAAAAGTAACTTCAAACTGTGCTCCTGAGTTTGACCAAAATGTCATTAAACTTGATGAACATGCTTTTCAGGGGGGTGTGAAACCAAAGCCTTCAGGCTGGCAAGTCCGTAGCATTACTGTGTGCTGGTAATAGCTTTGTGTAACTTTATGCTTGTACAATAGCAGCACACTTAATGAATATTTTGCAGTGGAAGTCTGGTTGACTTTCTCATTTGGGGTATAGAAACTAAATTCAAAAGTGGTACTTCAATATAAGCTTCAGGGGAAGGAGGATGGAATAGTTTCATAATGCTTAAACAAGAAAGATAATTTTTCTTCTCTGTTACATATAAATATGCTAAGTACAGTTTGTACAGCTGGGTATGGCTTTTTTTCCCTATTGAGTGCTGCACACTGATAAGCCTAGCAAAGAGAAAATGTTACTTTCCAACATAAATTTCAGGTTTGTAACATAAGACTTCTGATATTTTAGCTTATTACTTTAAGATGTATGTTTAAACTGCTTTTGAGCTTGGGTATCACAGCTTTGTGGTAGAGGGTAGAGTGGTTTTTGTGTACCAAAAGACAGACTCTGGAATCACATTAGGGAGCAGCTAACCAATTCCAGGGATTTTTTTAAAAAAAAGAGAAAATGAAGGGGATTAATTTTAAAGTGCCATTACTTGGATTTTGAAAGTGATGTAGATGAGTTCATTAGGCCTGTGGCTTTCAGATAAAAATGTCTTACTGTCAAAAATAATTTTGCCATATTTGTGTTGTCTGTTAAAATAATCATGAAAACCAATGGCACCCTTCTGAAGTCTTAAAGACTAGACTGGATTTATCAGGACCAGACATGTAACAGGTAATGTGACACCATCTAAATCTGCTTGTGCTATCTCTAGGCTGGGGTATATCCATTTCATTAGTGTTCTTTTGAGATGATACAAAAGTTTGTGTCATCAGAATATGAAAGGTGTGACTCCCAGAGGATGTTTTTTGCATTTGGACAAACCAGTCTAGGTGACTGAATTTGAAGACTGGAGATAAGTTATTCCTGAATGTGCATGGCAAACGTAGACTTTAAATGTCATGTCAGCAAGAGGCTTGCTGTAGCTACTGTGCAAAATCTCTGGTTTGATTGTCTTATGAAGATAATGTAAGAGAGGAGGAAAAAATATTATTGTGGAATCATGGAAGGGCTTTGATTGGAAAGAGACCTTAAAGATCTAGTTCCAACCGACCCTGCCTTGTCCAGGGCCATCTCTCACTAGACCAGGTGGCTCCAAGCCTGATCCAGCCTGGCCTTGAACACTTCTGGGAATAAATGTTTTTATCCCAAATTTTAGCTGTTCATATCTTCTGTTTAATTGGTAGCATTTTGTAGCAGTTTTTCCCCCCCCCTCTCTGAACAGCCTTTTTACTGATAAAGGTAGCATTGCAGCATGTGTGTGTATAAGAGTAAATAAGACTGAAGTTCTAGTTTTTCTCTTAAACATTTTGGCAACATATTTATTTTGTAAATTAAATCCACTGCACATCATAGAATAGTTTACATTTTCTGGATCACACATAACGGAGACAACAGTTTAAAAAAAAAAAAAAACAAGTTATTTTGGATCAAGTGACTATATATTAGTAGACCTACGATTTTGTCAAAGAACTTGAAAACTTCATAATCTTAAATGTTCACTGAAGAATAGTGTTCCTTAGCCAAACAAAAATTTATGAATGCATGTTCTCCTGGATTTGAAAGAGGCCTAATCATCTCCTGTTGAACGCTTCCACATGCAGCAGTAGTAGTTCTCTAGCAAACTTTGTGGCATAAAAATCATACTGATTTGTCAAGAGCAGCAGAAAAAAAGTCCTAAAGGAGATGGAAGAGCTGTGAAGGAAAAATATTGTAATTGTGAAGGCATTTGAAAGAAGATGATTATAGTAGGAAGTGGTATGCTGCATATTCTTCAACTTGTCTTTTTTGTGTATTCTTCAACTTGTGCTCTTTGAGTGCTACACAGACAACGAGCAGTTTAGCTGTCAAGGTACTGTGCTCATGTCAAACGGAAGTGTATGAACATTTCTGTTTTTCTAAGAAAAACATAAACAATTTTTAGTCTCTTCCCTCCCTTCTAATTTGGATGCATTGTTTGGTTTGTTTGGTTTTTTTTAATAAGATGGTTATTTCTTTTGATAATGGTCATATTAAAAGGTAAGATATGATTTGCAAACCCCTTTTGATTGCTAGGCTTGCTGTATTGGGGTCCTGTCAGTTTTTATCCTTTCTCTCTTACCCTTGTGCTCAGCCTTGGTGATCCTGCACCTCAAGTACTGTGTGCAGTTTTGGGCACCACGGTGTCCACAGAAGGACCTCAGGGTGCTGGAGAGGGTTCAGAGAATGGCAGTGAGGCTGATTAGGGGTCTAGAGAACAGGTCTTACAAGAAGGGGCTGAAGCCACTGGGGCTGTGCAGCCTGGAGAAGAGGAGGTTGAGGGGAGACCTTACTGCTCTCTACAACTACCTGAAAGGAGGCTGCAGTGAGGAAGGTGTTGGGCTCTTCTCCCCAGTGACTGTCCATAGGACAAGAGGTAATGGGTTCAAGTTGTGCCAGAGGAGGTTCACGTTAGATATTAGGAAAAGTTTCTTCACTGAAGGAGTGGTGAAGCACTGGAAGAGGTTTCCCAGGGAGGTGATGGAGTCACCCTCCCTGAAGGTATTAAAAAAACAGGTAGATGTGATGCTCTGGGAGATGATGTTAAGGTGGTGTAGGACTGACAGCTGGACTCGATGATCTTGGAGGTTCTTTCCAACTGTGATGATTCTGTGATTCTGTTCTATGCCCTGCTGGACATGGAGATACATTGATATGGTCTATTTCTTTGTTGGTAATTCTAGAGAAAAATGAGCCCTGTCTTACCTCATTAATCCTAAAAATTATACATTTCACAGAGCTAATGGTCTTGGTTCAGAAGTGTGCATGGCTGTTTTCAATGTTCCTTATCCCAGGACAGAGAAATTTCTGGTTTCAGAGTTAAAGAACTTTTTAGGATACTTTATCCTGTTTATTTCTTGTAACACTAATTTATTTAATCCTCAATGGAAAATACTTATGTTTAGTTTTTCAGTTGTAGAGTTTGCTCAGCCCTGTGCAGGGCCTTGCAATATATGTCTGCTTTATGTCACTTCAGAAACTACTAAAGAAACCTATGGGTAGAATTTGGATAAAATTCAAAAAAACAATATGGATAAAAGACTCTCTGAGAGGACTGTTAATTTAAAAATATTTACACTGAAACAGGGTAAAGTTTGTAGTCTGTTTGACTCCTGCATACACAGAAACAGATTATAGGTAAGTGAGAACTGTGTGATCATTATCACTTATTTTAAGGTGATTTAAATGTTCATGTGAGCTTGATCTTTGGGTGGCATAAAGGTGTAAGTGTCATTGCAGCTTTGGGAAACTTAATTTTTAACTCACGAACCAGAAAATATTTGGTCACATACTATACCTTTATGTATTACTGCAGTGAAATATACTCTGTAACAACACTTTCTGTGTTTCTAACTCATAATTTCTTTTTTAATTTATCTTGCAGAAATTTTGATAGTAGCATAAGCTATGGGGATCATGTTAGGGTATAGTTCTGTGTAGTCTGTAGGGTACAGCTCCAGATGCAATGGGGACGTGGGGTGAAGAGGAGTAAAACTAAAGTGTGTCTGGAACTATGATTAATTAGCAACACAGCTTTCTGTTGGCTTATATATCTTTTGTTGAATAAAATTGTATACTAATTTAAAGGACAGCAGAATAAGCAGAATATATAACACTTAAATGATTTTGGCATGACAGGTATTTAAAAATATTAGTGGCAGAACTATGATGCTACTTTTTAATTTTCAGTTTGAATTGTAGGGAAGCATTTTAGATTTCATTCACGAATAAAGTCAAATAAGACATGTTTGTGTACTGTTAAATTTCATAGCAAGCTAAGGATTAAGTAAATTTCGTATTAGAGTGATAAAGAAGCTCTTAATCATAAAAAAGTAAAAATGAAAAAAGAACTTCTGGAGAAAATGCCAGCTTCAGATGGCAAGCTAAGCAGGATTTATATAATTCTTTCAAGTGTTGTTAAGACCATCCGAATTGGACTGTAGATTTGTTTTGTTTTGGGTTTTTTTTGTGTGTGGACATGAGTGATTCTTTTTTTTAGTGAAACAAGTAGAAAGCTCCTTTACTGGAGTCTGAGAAGTTTGATTTTTGGAGCTATTGGAATTGTTCAGCAGATTTCAGAAGGCAGTGCTCTGTAATAGGAACTTGCCTTCTGGATTTATTTGTTTTGTATGAACCCTTTACTGTAAAAAAATTCTGTACAGTCACCATTTGGCTTGCATCTTTCCTTGGATAATAGAAGCCATCCTTTCATTTGCAGTCATGAGGGATATATTAAGGAAAATAAGGTTGTTTATTGCACTTGGGGCAAAATGGTGATGCTCTTTATCTCTCTCAATAGAGCAAGCTTTAAAAATGTACCTAAAACCAATGGAATAAAAACTTCTTGCTCAAAATATTGCATAAGACCTTTTCTGTAAAGTGAAAGAGGAGATGAACATGTACAGACAAGCAAAACATGGGAACGTAATAGACATATGTTATGATCATTAGTTGATGTGGAGAAACCATTCTTCTGCAGACAGACCCCCAGGTGTGCTGTAGGGGGGTGTGTGCTTCTAATTTTCAAAAGTTCTAGAGTTTTCTGTACCTTAAACTAATCAAAACATCTGTCTGGCTGTCTCTTCTACCTGAAATACTTATTTTAAAAGAGTAAGGGATGGAAGATTGCTTTATTCTTGCTATTTTAGTGGTATTTCATTAAAAAGGGGAAGATGACCATATGTATTTAAGCATTAAGCATGTCTGATATTAAGATATCCATTACAAGATTAGGTTTTTGTGGCCATGACTAATCACAGTTTATCTGATTATCTGCAGGCTGATTTCTCTTGTGGCTTTTTTTGGTCTAGTTGTATAAAGTGTACAGTAGAGATTTCTGATTTGAAATAGATGGCCTGCAGCAGCTTGGTCATAGAAAGACTTGAGTGTAGCAGGATGTTCAAGGCAAGGAATGAGGAGACTGTTACATTGCTGGGGGATGTTTATACCTACTGAATGCAGCCTGAAATGAAAGGGAAGATACTTTGCATAACGGATGATGGTAGATTAGCCACTTTATTTCAAAGAACCAGTTATGCTTCTTTTCCAGAAAATTACGAGTAATTTTTTGTTTATTTTTTGGATGAAAGGAAGATGGATTGTGCTTGTTTAGTAAATTAGGAAACCAAAGGTTGATATTTACTACAGGAATCAAGTGTTAAGTTTCAAGGAAGACAGTATGAACAATATGTGCCATTGTCTCAGAAATGGTAGGAAGATCTCTGTGAAGAAGATAACAGCAGAAAAGATGGAATATTTATTTAACTGAGGAGGGAGAAAAAGGATGGAAAATCAGAGAATACAGAAAGGATCAGTTTTGTCAAAAATATCAGAACTGGGGAAGAAAGAGCATGAACAAAGCATATCATGGAAGTCAGAATCAGGGAAAAGACACATTAGGAAAAAGTTAAAAAAAAATAAATCTTTGAAACCATTGGAAAGAGTTGAAGAGTGAAATTAATTTCTGGCCCTACAAAAAAAATGACAAGAAAGTGTGTGAAAGCATGTTCAGCTTCAGTGAAGCAACACATCTTCGGTGTTCTAAAAAGGAAGAAAAAGAACCAAAACTGAAAAATATTTGTGAAAAGAACCTCATCTCTTTTGTATTCAGTTAAAATATTAGGCTTTCCTAAGTTGCTGCAACAAGAACTGGGAAGAAGTTTCGAGTGAGAATCTGCGGCAGCTGCTCAGCAGTGGAGTGTCAGAACAAGCACAGGCTCATGTCATGCCTCCTGTCAGCCTCCCTCTCCTTATGAACAACACTTCACAGCTCTTTTGAATACTGATGGAATTTAACAGTTTAGGGAGCAGGGGGGTTGTGTAATATATTTGTAATAGGTTGTTAATTTGCTTCATGTTAGTCCTGTGAGGCACAGAACTTTTCAGTTTGACTGGAATAGGGGATACTGTATAAAACCTGACTCAAGTTCTTTGTGTAATTTCTTTGGGGATCAGTTCTGCCAAGGGAAGCATCTCCTGCAGTGGCATCTACTGGCTTGAAGTGCTTACTGCTGCCTGGACTTGGAAAGGCTCAGCACTGGGGTTGGGAAGGGATGTTCTCACCTGGACTGAGTGATACAGGAAAGGCTGCATTAGCATCCTCATTTCTGCTGTCTGGAAGCGTATCTAGCCCTGGTGCTAACTCAAAAAAAAAGGAGGAATTAGCATTTTAAAATGTAATTTCTCATGGCTTACAAAACCCAGCAGTGACTAAAAGCATGAAAACTGTATTGCTTGGTAACTCAGCATCATTCCCCACTTAAATCAATAGAACTACTTGTTAGCTTGGAGTGTGCTGCATGCTTCATGGTCTAAGTATTTTAATGTGTCTTTGGCTAACAGTTTTACTATCTTATATTTTGTTTTGCATATCTTTGCCTTAAATTTGGTATAAATAAAGGCTTTAATGTTCAAGTGAGGTTGATGATGAGGGAACATACATTTAGTGCAGTATGTTTTATTTTGATCTACTCATTATTGTGCATGTAGTGACAGCACTGGGTCTAATGAGTAAACATAATGGATAGTTAAAAAGCAAGAGTTAGTATGCTTAGGAGAAATGTCCTATAATGTTTTAAAATTGTTTTTTGTTTATTTTCTTTATAATTAAGTCTTTGTTTTATTGGAGGATTACAGGTCTTCAGACTGGCCAGGATTAAATGCAAAAGCTAAGAAATTGCAGTGCATGTAGAAATGTTGTAAAAAAATAAAATATTTCCATGCTTCCTCAGCATTCAAGCACAGTGAGCATATTATGTGTGAGTGGTCTTCTGTTTTCCTTTATGAAGGAAATCAGCTTTGCCTGGTCCTAACTCTGTCAGGAGAATGAAGATGAGTATGGGTCTGTGTGGGTCTCCTGGCAGGGAGAGCTGAGTCTGATGCAAGTGAGCTTGTGTGTCAGCCCTGTGCATGGCAGACTTTGTCTGTGATAGAGACAGACAGTGCAGACATACCTAATAAGAACCCTTGGATTCTAAATAATTCTGTTACAAAAAAATTAATGTTACTCATAATACGTGTTTATGCTCATCTGGGCATCATAAGTTTCTCTTGTTGGGTTTTCTAACCTATAAATATTGCTTTGTATTTCCACACTGATGCTGTTTTTCAGCCAAGATGGGTGCTTTTCAGAAATTGATTTCTACTGGGTGCATAAAACTTTGTCATCTTTCAGACTGGAGAACATTATTGTAATCTCATTTAGTGATATAATCACCTAAATTTAAAGTTTGTTTGGCTTTGAAAGAGGGGAAAAACAAAGTTTTACTGTGAGCACATAGAATGTAACTGATTCTCTCTTTCCAGGTGCTCCCATTGGAGAACAGAATGAAGGACACCACGCGCTTCCCACAGGCACTGAACATTGGCATGGGAATAGTCATGACCTTGTATATTTCATTGGCCACCCTAGGATATCTGCGTTTTGGGGATGGAATTAAAGCCAGCATAACTTTAAATCTGCCACAAGATATATGGTAAGTGCAGATGTGACTTAAAGCCAGTAATCTATAAGGCAAAAATTTTGCAAAGTTTGTTCCGTGCCTCAGTGCTGTCATGCTTCTAACTGATAGGTGCTCAAACTGAAAATAGTGTCTGTGCCTTTTACAGCTGAGCTATGATCCTAGCCAGCAATTTCTTACATATTAAAACAAATTGCGTGTGGAGAAAGATAAATGAGATTTATAGGAAAGTATTCTATTGTTTTCGAGGTTTACCCTTCATTCTCTTTACGTTTTCATTCCATGGAGTCACTGTGAGCTATGCATTTAGAGTCATAGATTCATAGAATGGTTTGGGTTGGAATATTCTTTGAAAGTTTTGTTTAGTTGCCCAGCTGACTCCGATGAGATACATGGAGTGGTAATAAAAGATGTCATGCAATACGATTAATTTTTTTTTCCTTTCTAGTTCTTGTTTTGTACTACTTTGTAAATATGGATTTTGGGGCCACAATTTTTTGCCTGTTTTATGGTAGCTTTTTCTATTTTTTTCTTGTGGTTCTGTTTTTTTTTTTTCTTTTTGTCTTCATATTGTTAGTGATACATCTTGTGTCATTATACTTTAAAATAACCTGGGAAGTCTTCAAACACTTACCGTATCCATTTCTGTCTGTATCATGCATCTGAAAGGGAAGGTGCTTCTATTGGTAATATTACATGGTATTGCTCATTGTTGATGTGATTAAAGAAAAGCTTGGTTTAAGTAGTAGATTCTGGTTTATTTGTGTCTTAAGTGCTCTTAAAATGGAGGAGGGAGAGGAATGTGGAACTGAAGGTAAGGTTGGTCACTGTTGCTTTTCATTATGCTCATGAAAGCAACACAATAGACTTTGTTGTAATATTCAGCTTTATTTTGCAGCCTTGCTGTCTAACAGGGCTATCAAAATAAGAGTTTTCAAATAGCTCTTGGCTACAGTGCAGGCAGATGTGATGATGATACTGATGGTTTTAGAGACCTAATGCAAAGAAAGAGATAATAAAAGAGATGGAAACTGGTGTTATGTATAAGGTAGAAAACAGGTGTTTAAAGTCCAATAACCTCAGAAATGCTCATGGCACATACGTAGAGATAACAGTCATCTTTTTACTTCTTACCCTGGATAGTGACCCAAAGCACCAAACAAAATTACAAGGAGAGGCAGTTCAGTGTTAGGCCCATGGGTTGTGATGTGTGATGCTATTGCTGGGCAGTACTGTGGATCTGCCTGATACATTGCTGATGAGCAAATGTGTGCAGTTAAGTGTGTGAGCAAAACAAATTGACAGTGAGCTGTATGGCAGTATTTTGTTGCTTGGTCTCTTCATAAAAAGCTCATAAGTGGCTGGATGGAATTAGAGAAATGCAAGGAGTTTTTACAAGTTTTTACAAGGGAGCCATGATGTGAAAGAGCCTGGAATATAGCTAAGCAATGAGACTTGGGTTATGTGTTTATTTCCAGCTCGACAATCCCTGCCTTTAAAATAAACCTTTCCTGCTAAATAAAATCAAAATTCTGATGCATTAAGAGTTTTATTAGATGATCTTGCAGATGAATTAACCGGAAGGCATACACAAGCCCTAGATAAGTTCTTAAGTTTAATTTAAATAGAGGACTGCTCATACTATAAAAACATTTTGCTAGATTGGAGCTTCTGGAGAAGAGATTTGTTGCAGTTCTACTTTAGAATGTGTTTTTGGAGCACAGACCACTGGTCAGCATAATACCTTAATTAGAATATGTTGAAAATTGCCTTCATGAAAAGAGTAGTTTTCAGCTTTTGTCATGCTGACCCTTAGCAATTTCTTTCTGAAAATCTTTCTGAAAATCTTTCTTCTTTCTGAAATCAAGGAGTTCTGTTTTACTGCTTAACTTACTTAACTTTGTTTTTTAAAAACAGTTATGTTTAGCTTAAGAGTCTTAATAGTTGTTTTTCATATACTCAGAAGTATGCAGAGTACCAAACGATATGAATGGCTTTACTCAGTTTGTTGCACACAGGCACGGGGTGTAGTTCACCTGATTTAGACAAGGTGCCTCCTGACTGAAGTCAAGGAGGGACCATGTTTGCCTAACCCAGCACATATTTATAGTCAAAAAGTACATGGTTACTGTTGCTTGGTCATCAGTTCAAAGTGAGTCTTATTACATCTGCCAGTATAGCTTATGGGAAATTCTACTGTAGTAACATCTTTGGCTGAGACCTCATAGAATCACTGGATTGGAATGGACCTTTTAAAATTATCTAATCCAACATCTTTGCCATGTGCAGGGACACTTCCCACTGGATCTGGTTGCTCAAAGCCCCATCCCACCTGATCTTGAACACTTCCAGTGGTGGGGTATCTACAGCTTCAGCTGGCAGTCTGTGCCTGTGTCAAGTAGTAAAAGAGTGCACACTAAGTTTTTTTTTAAGATTTACTCCACGTTTTTAGAACTTTACAAATGTAGACTAGACCTGTAGATACTTTATTTACAAAAAATCTGGAAATGTTGCAGAACCTTCAAACAGATCGTGAAGGAAAAACCAATAATCCCACAACCATATAGCAGTGGATTTTACTGCATTAAGATAAGTCGGATGAGAGCATGAGCATGTTATCTAAAAAACCTTATCTTGGAGAAAAGGAATTAGTTATCTAAAATTTGGCAAGACAGTGCCAAGATATGGTTATTTTCCAATATATGTAAGGAAGCAAGATGCGTAAGTCCATGCAAAATTATATTGAAGTAAGGCTGCCAACCCATTCAGGCATTTATTTTATTTTTTTTTTTAAAGAAACTTTCTTTTATACCTAAGACTGTAAGCCACTTTTATTATATTTTTCACTGTGATGTAGTTATGTGAGAGCAGATTTGAACTTTTAAAATTTATTTTTGTCTTCACCTTTGATGTGACACTCTTTTCTGATAAATACTTATAATATTTTCCTTTGCTAACAGGATAGGGTTTTCTGGTTCTGCGGAGGTCTGCAAAAACCATACAGACTAAATCTGGGGAAACAAGTAATTAATTTTTCTTTTTTTAGTAGTAAAGGGTATTTTGAACCAATTTATGTAGAAAGTAGCTGAGATTTATATTATTATAAGGAAACCGTCCATGATGTTGCATTTTCTGAATATGCTTATCTATACTTTGGTGACATGCAGGGTAGAATAACACTAGAATGGAAAGAGATTAATGAGAACAGAAATTATTCCCTCTTTTTAACACATAGCATTTGCTTTTTGCCAGTCTGAGTAGAGATTATTTTGCTTTTTATGAGACTGAATACTTGGAGTGGTACAAGCAGCAGCTTGTCTTTAGCACAGAATTAAAAACCATCCTAAAGTAGCTTTCCAACAAAATACACAGGCTCTTAAAAAACCCTAAACTGTCTTGTTCCCTAAAATGTTTGTCTAATCACAGTAGCTTTAGTCCTCTCTGTTAGAAAAGATATCTCTGCACCAAAGACTCTGCTACACAATCATACCTTCTCTTTCCAATTTATTTTTTTAGTAATGCAAGTTGACCACTGGCATACGTTTGGCACAGTTTGGAGCAGTAGACCTTGGTACTCCTTTGTGTTTCTCTAAACCCAATGAAATTCTGGTACAAAACAGTGGGGTTTGTTCAATCATCACTGGCTTCAGGAGTTACTGACACTCCTGTCCCCTCATATCTGACACAACCCTACAGTAATTTGTGTGTTACTCCTTTTTGACATTGCACAGTAGCTTAATGATGTTCTGTACCTACTGCTTTTGAAGAGAAGTGTGTAGACAGCAAGCAAATTTGGTTGTGGACATTTTCTAGCCTTGAAGTTACTCCTTCCAATTTCAGTAAATACATTTTCCCAAGATGGTCTCTTCCTAGTGTGATCAGTCTTTATAGGAACAGTTTGTGAGTATACAGAAATCTGAAAGATACTGGCTTTGGACTTATATATGGCCAGTGTTTACTTCCACTGTGAAGGGTTTAACAGTGTGTAAATTATATTTGATTTGATTTTGGAGTTTTATTTTCCCTAACAACTGCTTGCTGTATAGCCTGCTCTTCTTGATTTATGACTACATTATATTGATTTTTGGTGGGGTTTTTTTGGTATGTGTTTTGGAAGTGTGCTTATCTTCTGCAGTTTCATAGGCAGTTAGAACTGTTGCAACCAGATAATACTGTCTTTTTGTTGGGTATATCAGTGTGTGTATATATCTATATATCTATATCTATCCTTAGTGCCATGTGGCCACAGTGATGCTTGGAGCATTAGACAGAATCCCACTACCATGCATGAAAGTACCTGACATGCTGTAATATTTTGGACTTTTCCTTCAGTTGATTATGGTCATCATCACCATAACTATTACTATTTCTTGCACCATTTTTTATTCTGCTGGAGAACTTCATAGCCAATTGTTAAACCAGAAGAGAACATAATCTAACCTATTTTGGTTCTGAAAACTGGAGCTGTGGTCGTCTTGAGTGCATATAGTTCTGGAAGCAAAAGTTGATATTCAGGAGGGGCATCAAAGCTGTCTGGGGAAACAAACTTCTCTAGAATTTTCTCATACAAAACTACCACACTGCTCTTAGATGGAGACTTTATCACAATTACAGCTATTCATATTCAAATAAATCTTTCTTTTTCTATTAATATTTATTATACTAAGTTTTTTTCCTGATATTCAATTTTGGTTTTGATTAATCCTTACCTGCAAAGACTGATTGCAGGAATGGTAGTGTATGATCAGTTTTCATCTTCATTAAGAAACACAAACAGCATTGCTTGAATTTTTGTTTTTCCACACAGTAAAATGTCTCTTTTATTTTTTTTGTCCATTATGGCTGCTTTTCTGTTAAAGAAATAATTGGGCAAGAGAGGGATGAAATCCTCTACGTGTAAATATGGCTTTTATTAGTATAATAAATCGTGTTAGTATAAGAAATTAATATAATCAGTGTAATGTTGAGCTCTGACTGTGTCTTGGCTTATCTGAGTAGTGAAATGAGTGGTGGCTACCTCATGTCACTGTGGCCCCTGAGGCCTCTTCAAGTCCCATTCTGGCTCAAGGCAAGCCTGTAGGCACAGAACTGCTCTTTGTGGAGAGACTGAGATGCTGGAGAGTGTGAGGCAGCATTGGATTTCTTCCTTTTATTATCCCCCACTATGGATCTGGGACAGTCACTGAACACTCCTAGGTCTGCAGTCCTAAACACAGCACTGTGGGATCTGAGATGACTTAGTTTTATGGAGGCTGACCTAGTGTTGATTTAGTTGTGTTTAATGTGGAGGGAGTTCTCAAAGTACAAAAAATCTGGCATTGCATGTGTCAGAAGCAATATTTGAACCTATTGCTCTGAGAAGTCAATAATCTTTGTCTATTTCTTTCTTCTGCTTGGAGGGAGCTGTTACGTTTATCATGTGTTTTTCTTATATGCAAGCTTGGAAAAAAGCCACCATTTTTAACTAAAAATAGGTTATATTTCTGAACAGGTTATGTTTCAGTAGGCTTTAAAGCTTGTTAAATACTCTGCATTTACATTAGAGGTAAGGAATCTGGGCCTAATTAAAAAAGTGAGAGTTTGCTTGCTGAGCTATTGATGAAGTCTCAGATGTCATAAGATAGAAAATTCTTTAGAAGAAAAAAAAGAGTTAGCAAGCTAATTTCTGTAAATGAAGTTTGAAGCTGACCTGAACATGTGTAAATCTTTCCAACAGGTTGTATCAGTCTGTAAAAATTCTGTACTCCTTTGGGATTTTTGTGACCTATTCCATTCAGTACTATGTCCCTGCGGAGATCCTCATTCCAGCTGTCACCTCCAAAGTGGAGCAGAAGTGGAAGTTACCCTGCGAGCTCTTTACAAGAGCACTATTAGTCTGCTCAACCTGTAAGTATATGCAGAACATCCATAAAAAGCTGGTGTTGTGTTGCTTGTTAAATACATGGTTTATTTTTCCAGAGGCTACCAAAACTGAATTGTGTTTCAGTGATTCAGTACGTTTTTGGTTTTCATGAACAATGGAATCTAATGTTGTATTTCTGTTGTGACCACACTTTTTTTAGTATATATGACCAATTATTTGATAACCATATCTTTTGCCAGGAATGCTCTGAAGTTCCCAAATTGAAACTAATTTTCTTAAAATAAAAGTTTTTAAGTAACAGAGACACTGCTGTTTCATGTCAGTGTTTCTCTTTGTGATCTGCAGTACGTGCTGCTTGTGGAAAACTCCTTTTTTTTTATTTTGTTGGTCTGAGGGTTAAGCCTGATGTCTGCTGCTGTGTCCATACAAAAGCACTGGCAAACATGGATTCCTGGTCAGTGTTCATGGGAGGCCCCTTATTTTAGGTCATAATGTTCCAAAGCAATGTCGTGTCTCTTTCCACAGTGTGACCACTTTGGTGTTTCTCACTTGTCCCCTGCTCTTCCATCTCTCCTGCTGCATCCCTGTGCTTCTTCCAGCTCATCATGTGCCATAGGCACTAAGTAATCACTACTGAATGAGTGGTGAAGGTTGTCTTGTCTAGGAAATGATAATCCTGAAGATCATTAACTGAGGAGGAAATTTAGGTTCCCAGAAGCTCCCATCAAAAATGCTGACTAAAAAAATTTTTTCAAGTACAAAGGCAGTTGTTGAGTCCATTATTTATACTGAATGAACTGTTTACCTTAAAAAAAATCAAAACTGCCAAAGAAGGAAAAAATGCTGAACCTTGTTTTTTCCATGGAAAATCCTGATGAAAAAAGTAGAGTTCAGGGGGTTTTTTGGCTGTACTTTCTTGGTGATTACTTTCCCAGTGGCTAATGTACTGGATGGCAGCTCATAATTTTTGTGAAGGAGAAATTGAACATCCAGTGAGACCTTCTCAAGGCCAAAGCTGTTGAGAGAAACAGTTAAATGTTGGTGCAGTTTGGTTACTGCAGTTAGCAAAAGGAAATATCATTGATCTAATAGCGTGCTGCTCTGAAAGGTACATCTGCTACGTGATTTTTTTTGTTTAAAAAAAAAAAAAATGTGAAAAGCTTTCTCTGATAATGAAGCACAAGAAGCACCATATACCCCGTGTTCCGCTTCAAATGTTCATGGTGCATGGTGTTAAGGTTTGAAGATAGAGGGTAGATGAATAACTTTTATAATACCTGAGAGACATCTAGATCAAAGTGCTGCAATGCTTTCCAGTGTCTCTCCAGGACCTCAGCAAACTCTGCAGTCGTAGCCACATCTGGGTGTCCTTGTGCCCTCAAGTTCTACTCATTCTCTAATGTGCATCTTACAACCTGCCCTGGCAACAATCCTTAAGGTGTTTTAAAAAGCTAGAATTCTTATAGACCTGAACTGTTGCTTACAGCTGAAGGTTTTGAGAGTTAGTAGGAGGAAGACATGCTTTCAGAGATGTGTCTGATGAGAAGAGCCTGTACTGAATAGTTTTAAAATCACATTGGCCTTTGACTTTTAAGAAATTATAAATGACTCCATGATATTCATCCATATGTGTTTTTTTCCCTTCAAATTTATTATTGATCTTTGTAATTGGTGGGTAGTCTGGGAAGGCAAAATTGGGGAACATTCTCCAAGAAAAGGAAGTAGAAAAAGGAAGAGAATTAGCTTTAAGATCTGGAAGAGAACTCTGCAAAAGGTAAGAAGAAACAGAAGCAAATCAGAATTGGGATACATTGTGAATGGGACTTGAAAATGGAGTGGTTATGTGGTACAGAGTGAATGCTATATCTTTATTTCTTTTCAAAATGTATGTAGTAAAATTAGACCTGGTTTGTGCCACTGAAACTAATCAGTGATGCAAGTCTCTAAAGCAGACCTGCTTAAGTGTTAGAGGTGTTACCAGGATATTTGAGAATTTTACATTGTTTGCTGCAAAGCAAAGAGAAGTATAACTAAAAGTTTCCCCTCAAGTGTTTGGTATTTTCCAGGCTGTGTGTTTATCCTCGTTGTCAGTTCAGTACTTTCAAGTTTCTAGAACTTTTGTGCATGCAGTATCAGGAATACTTTTTTTCACCCATGATTGTGTGTATAAATGCCCATTCTTCACTCATCTTCTGTTTTTCATTTTTTTCACTGAAGCACTGATTATAAACCAGAATCTATTTAAATAGTGCTTTGCTTTCAGTGGATACAGACTGTGGTTCCTAAAATGACTCAGAAGAATGTTTCTTTATTAGAAAGAAAAAACCCAAAATCTTTTAAATTGAGTTTAAAAAATGAAATGGTTTTGGTTTTGGTGACAGAATATGTTGTAATGTCTGGACTATTCAGAGGTCATACACTGATTAAAGGGACTCTGCCTACTTGAAAAGAATTATCTGAAAAGAGAAACTTAAACTGTGCTACTAATAATGCATTACCTTATTAAGAGAAAACTTGAAAAATCAGTTATTACTAATTTCTGGGGCTTTTGCATTTCTCAGAATCAATGAGGTCATTATTGTTGCAGTGTATCAGAAACTTTGCTGGAAAAAACCCCACCATATCCTGGAGTGTTTTGGTTTGTCTTTTTCTGGTAAGGTTTGTTTTAAGAAAGAACTTGACAAATGACTGGAGGTAAAACATAGGTCCAGAAAACCCATATGCCTTACTTAGAGTTTTTTATTATTTCCTTAGTCACTTTTGGTTCCTTATCATTGTAGGAGGATATATTAGTCATTTTTTACATTTCTGCTTCCTCTGTCAGTGTTTCACAAAAGAGACTGCACTTGAAATGTGCTGTGAACAATACATTTGATCCTGAATGGCACCAGTCTGAGCCAAACCTTCAAGCTTGGGGCAGGAGAGGAGCCTACCCAGTGTGGCTGGGCTGGTGGCTTCTTGGTCTGGGACTGGGTCAGCCTTGGCTCACTGAGCAGTTCCCAAGGAGAAGTGAGATCACCTGTACTCTAGACAGGTTTATTAGATAAAGCTGTTCAAATGTTTGTTTTTTACTATATCAGAAAGGAAGTTTTAAGTATAATTAAGGACAAGGTTCATTGTAGCTCTCTGAAATTTCACAGGATCACAGAGTGTTAAGGGTTGGAAGGACCCTCAAAAGATCATCGAGTCCAACCCCCTTGCCAGGTCAGACAAACCTAAAGTAGATCACACAATCTGTTCTTACCTTTTTCAAGACTCTGCTGTGCTGTTATTCAAAACAAGAGCAAATACTAAGGAGTATCTTTGATGGGGTTGTGCTAGATGGGCAAAGTATGCTTTTGCTTTGGTTAAAGCCCCTTGTTTGTACTTTTTGAACAGGGAAGCAGGGAGTGCAACTGACTTGACAAACTTTGTTCCCTACAGCTTTTCTCCCTTCTTGCAATTTAGTTTACTGATAATACCGCATCTTAGTATTGTACAGGTAAAACCACAAGTCTGATACTTAAAACTCAAAAGAATAAGGAGGGAGAGGGGGAGTTTCCACTTCATTTGATATTGAACCCTTCCCTCTGTTTCCTTGCTTGAGACATGCATCTCTTCATCTTTGCTCAGAGTAGCAAGTCGGAAGACCATACCACACTTCCTAACCATTGTTTTACAAACTCAGGTGAGCACCGTGTGCCCTGGCTGGATGGATGAGTTAAGCTTGTGTTCAAAGTCTGGTCTAAAGCTGGAGATTGGATTTGGTAGTTGTTGAAAGTTGGTAGGAACTAGTCTTCTAGCTAGGCAGGAATAGGATTGAAATCTGGACTAAGCCCTAAGTGTGAGGGCTCAGGTTAGAAATTAGGAACACAATCCAAACAGGGATGGGATGAGATCCATAGTATCTGGAAAGCACTGAGAAACATACATGGAGGTGCAGTGCTGTGTGGATGTCCTCAGGTCATGCTTGGAAGTTCATCACTACAGGAGTCCTCCAGATTACATGCCTGACTATCTCCTGGTTTGGTGGGTCAGTTCAGTTGATCATATTTAGAAACATAAGTTGTAAGACATAAGAGGAGAGAAAATCTTTCTGATCGTATTCAGATAGTACAACTGCAGCCTTGTGTCTTCTAAAGGTTCTGTTACTGCTGCATATACATTTGTCATTTTAAGTGTAAATGCTTTTCTTTTTTTTTCCTCAGAGACTTTTCCTAGTGTTTGTGGTATTTGAGTGTCAGACAACTTCACTACTTAGAAATATTTGTCAGGGTAGAATTTCAATAATACTGCAGATACTTACCATTATTTTATACCATTAAAATACATGCTAAAAATAGTTCAGATCTGCATAGAAGCATCTGGTTTGTAGAAGCTTGGACACCATGCCTGCGTGAAGGGGTTTTGACTACCAATTGGTTGACCATTTGAGTGCAAGGCTTTTCAGTTTGCTTCTGAAAGAATAGACCATCCTGGGTGATTTTTGAAAAGCTTTGTTAATATCTTCATATAGAACAGTATGTTTTACTTTCATCTTCTGAGAGACCAGTTTGTATGGGACGACAACAACAAAATCTACCCAAATGAGTCCTATGAAGTGCATTGCTTGAAATGAGCTGCCGTTATATCATGGAAGTTTTTTAACCCTTCTTTGCTTATTTAGCACTGAGATAATTCTGAAAGAGATGGTTTGGAGAGGTTTTGTAGAGCCTAAGCAGTTAACTCTCCTGTGGTAACAGCTTCAAAAGTATGCTGAGCACACACCTATCAATGCCTCTCAGTGAAAACTGTGGTTGAGAAATTTAGGTTGGTGCATGAGTATAAGTTTTTACTAAAATGAAAATGTAAACTGCTCACTAAGGTTTACTCATGTCTTCTGCCAGAATGGCACTAAAATTAAATTGTACTTGCTGAATGTGTTGGAATAATTTAAAAAAATGAAATATTGAGAATTATTTTTTCATCAGAATGGTGACAGCAAGTACATGAAGAAGTAAAGGAATAAGACATGAATTAAAATTTAAGCAGTACTCTAACTTTTAAAGAATAACTCGTGTTTCATTTATCAGTTTCAAGATAGCAGTGAATTTTTTTTTCTGTGTTGGTAAAAGCTGCTGAGGAGAATATGATGGATAGAACTGAAGCTGTGAGTACCTTTCATCCATACAAGTAATATAGGGGGTTTTTTTGATTCTTTGTTTGGGCTTTTTTAATAGCTTAATTTAGGGCTGTATTGCTGCAACCACAGTGCTCCTGTTAAAATGAAAATTAAGAAATTCTGCATTTGAATGTGGAGATACTGATTGCATTATCAGCTGTTTTGATTGTTGAATTGAAACAAATTTAATTGAATGGCTGATCCAGCTGAGTGTGAACTGAGCTGTTAGTGAGCTGCTTTCCATTAAAAAAATAGCCTGAACTTGGTGTGTAATTTTAGCAAGGGAATATATGCGTTATTCAGTTGAACTTCCCAGTTTTGCTTGTCTAAATATTTCCCCATTTTAACTGTACCTGGCTTTAGGAAAGAACAATTCTTGATGTTGCACAATTGGACATAATATAGCATGATTGTTTCCAGATATCTTACACTGTTTACTGACATTGTGCCAATAAAATACTCATTTAGAGAAGCTTCAGCAGAGGTAACATGAAGGAATTTTAATATCTATATAGATTTTAATACATGCTTTTAGGATTAAGTGTTAATAATTTATATAGAAATGGTTTGTGTATCAGTCATCAAAGAGTCTTTTTTAGTAAGAGTTTATTTTAAAGGGCATGTCAATAATGGATAAATTTCCTAGTTAACTTTATGATTTAAAAACATTCCAGATGGGATTTCAGATATTTCTGTGGACTGTTACCAGGCCTCTTGAAGTGTGCTTAAACACAAAATTATTGCTTGTGAATAGTCAAAAGGAATACAATTAAATATTTAAATAAGTCATTTGATTTTTTTTTCATTGTGGGTTTGTACATTTTTTTATTGGTTATAGGTGACCGATATACAACTCTTTTCCTAGTAGGAGATCCTGTGCTATGGTTTTCAGCTGAGAGATGAACACAAGGATCATGGTGTGTGTTTTTGGCATTAGAAATAGAGATTTGAAATGCAGGTTCTTCCAACCTGTTTGAGTATCTTTGCAAGAAGAATGGTTCTCTAAATATCAGGGCTATATCCTCATTATGATTTCTTCCTTTTGTTGTGATGTTACAAATTATGGCTTACCCTGTGGGCTGCTGAGGGTGTAGGAATCAATTTTGTATGCATAACAGCTAATGCTCTTTCTCACAATGCAAATATTAAGCTTCTGGTTTTACCATTTTTTAACATAAGGATACCAAATAACTATGGATTCTGATTAAATGGTATGGATTATTTGGATGTTGATAGAAGATTTTCTGCTTGCTGGTTGTTCTAGAGGTGTTAACTTGTGAATGTAAGTTTTATTAGGTAACAGGTGGGGGGATTTTCTTTCTAAAATTAGCACTGCTCCAGAAATAACTGTGGGGTCCAGCAGAATGGTCTAATGGATTTCTCAAAGCTTTCTGAAGCCAACTGGCTTAGTTCTTCTTTCAGGTGCATTGATTCTGATGACATTAGATCTTTAGCAGTGACTGTGGCATAGACCCAAACAAGGTATTACTTGAAAATGATGATAGAAGAACTATATACAGAAAGTTAATTTTGTGCAGGAAAGTCCTGAAAAGTTAAAACATGTCTTTCTTGGTTTTATTTTTATTTTTTTAATTACTGCTGTGTAGGTTGGACCCCCTTTTATTCAGATCTTAATTAGGGTTCTGTGAGTTAATTCAGATTTTGAAGTGCAACTGTTTTCCAGATTATTTTAGTAGGTATGGCATGGGAGGAAAAGTGTGACTTTTATGATTGAGATGAAAAATAGAAAATTTTGAAAGATTTGTAATAAGAAACTGAAAAGATAATTTAAAATAACAGCAATGCCTTTGTCATGAAATTTGCTTGCTTTTTGAGACATTTGCTTTATTATTTATAAAAAGCATTTAAGAACAAATACTTTAGCAATGCATTTATGTATGCTGAAATAGGTGATCCCATTCTGGGGCAGTAATTATTTCCTAGCAACCAGACCTTATTAATTGCCACGGCTTAGTGATTTCATTAAATATGTATTTTAAAACTCTGCATGAATTCCTGTGAAAAAGTGTTACGATATTTTAATTGAAAATCGGAGTGCAGCAGAGCCTTTTCTTAAAAAAAATGTTCCTTTTACAGGCTTTTTTGCAAAATTTAAAATCTAATCTGACTTGCTTTTGACACTTTCTGGTTGTGAGTTTTTTTGCTCTTTATTTTTTTGTGTCTAGTTATGAGGCTACATTTACTCTAAGGCTTTCTGGATTTTGTGCTGGGCACATACACTGCCTGGATTCCTTGGGACACTTGGTGATGGATGTGATGGGTAGTGATGACCCCCCTGGGGTGAACCATCCCACAGGAGTCTGCTCTATGCACTGCAGTGAAGGCAGAGTTGTGTGGCACCATGTTCTTAAGTGTGTAATTTTATCTTGTAGGTGTGTAATTTTGAATGAGGCTCTTCCAGGCTGTACTCTGAAAATTTCAGGTGGAGCATGGGGTAAGGTGCAAGGTAGTACATGGGTTAGGCATCATCTAGTTTAATGTCCAGAAGCCTGTTCACTGGACCTCTGCACCTGCAATGGTCCTTCTAACCAGGCTTCTTGGCAAGCAAGGGAGAGAAATGGGTGCTTGGAAGGGCACAATTTGTCTGATCTGTTTTACATATTTGCTTCTAGACAAACTGTGTCAGAGTAGTATTTCTTTCCTTCTTTGAGCTATTTGAAGGAATATAGCTAAAGAAATAAATCTAGCATTTGGCTTGATGAATGCTTCTCAGAAGGAGTGAGAAGTAGTGCTAAGTATCATGCTCAGTTGCCTGCAATTCAGCCCCAGCTTACCTTTTGTCAGGGTTTGACACTGGCCCGGCAATTAAACCAAATAACAGATGTTTTCTATTAATCCCCCTCTCCTCCCTCATAAGGAAAGGAGAGAGAATAAAGGAAAGAGACTTATGGGTTGGAAACTAAACTACACAACTTTAATGAAACAGTAATGATAAATAGGTAAAATTACTAAATATATACAAATATAAAAATATACAGGAAAAATTGATACCACGTTCCTTCCCCCTTCCCCCAATAACTCTCACGTCACCACTGAGGCTGCAGGGCAGCCCTGGGAAAGTCCAGGCTGGACCTCTGGGGTCAGGAGCAGTCGGGAACTGGAGGCAGGAACACACAGATTCAGGCTGGCACGGATCAGGACCACAGGCAGAGGAATGGATGGAATCCTCCCAGGATGCTGAAGCAAAACAGGGAACAGGTGAAGGAAGGGCAGGAAGAAGGGGCAGGAAGGTGTTTGACCCTTGTGATCCCTCAAATTTACACTGAGTATGACGTGTATGGGATGGAATACTCTGTTTGGTCAGTTCTGGCATCTATCTTGTCTCAGGCCTCCCCAGAGGAGGGGTTCAGGTGGGACCTCTTTACTCCTTCTGGAGGGTAAAATGTTCCTCAGAGCTGAGCAGTGTCCTTGGCTCTGCATACCAGTGCCTGGCAGTAACTATAAACATCCAGTGTTATCAGTCCTAGGAGCAGACACTGTCTGAGAAACTTTCTGTTAATTTCAGCAAGTGCAGCTACTTACAAGAGACTTAGCTGAAAGCAAAAGTACAAACCAGAAAATCACCTTTATCTTGGCCCAAACCAGGACACCTTTCTAAAAATAGTTTTAAAACTAAAATACAATGCTTTTATTTTCTCTTCAACTTTACATTTTCCACTTGCATGGTTACAAATCTAATGAAATAGTGATATTAACATTCTTTGTCCAAACAGCAAATATTTTTTTTTTTCTGTAGCTAATGGAAAGTGAATTTTGTTTGTAGTAGGTTTGTGATATTTCTGTGCATGAACTGGCTTAGGAGAGAAGGTCATTTATGGGGCCTTCTTAAGCCAGTGATTTCTGTCATGCTTGTTGGGTGGATCAGCTATTTTTGCATATACTCCTTATCCAAAGGACTTATCCTTCTTTTACATCTATCCAGTGGTTCATAGACTTGAAATTTCCTTATGATCTAAAGATGCCTATGGGAGAAGTAAAGGAAAGGGCAGATGGAAGAACACCCCTGGTGCCCAGTTAAGAGGAAACAGGTGATGGTGCTTGACATCATTAAAAATTGCCCCAATATTTTCAGGAGGTAGGCACATCTTCTTTCCTCCTTTTTGGTATTCAACAACAGAGTTGAAAAAGAGTATTGTGTTAATGGGTGTACCAAAAGCAACAGAATGCCATACTATGCTTACTTGGTTGATCTGAGTTGAATGTTATTGAATATTTATCTGTATGTTTTCACTTGATAAGGTCCCACAGTGTAGATAATAAGCAACATCCATTTATAGTTACAGGAAGTCTAAGGGAGCTGTAGCACAAGTGATTCCCATTAATTTTTAATCCTTACGTTTTCAAAATCATGTTCAAGGATTCGTAAGTTTCTTCTTTCCTGTTGCATCCTCTTTTTTTTCCTTTTTTTCCTTTTTTTTCCCTTTTTTCCCTTTTTTCCCTTTTTCCCCTTTTTCTCCCTTTTTTCCCCTTTTTTCCCTTTTTTTCCCTTTTTTTCCTTTTTTTCCCTTTTTTCCCTTTTTTCCCTTTTTTTCCCTTTTTTTCCCTTTTTTTCCCTTTTTTTCCCCTTTTTTTCCCTTTTTTTTCCTTTTTTTCCCTTTTTTTTCCTTTTTTTTCTTTCTGTTTACCCTGAAACTTTTCTTAGCCCTGACTTACCCCCCAGATTTAATCCTGATGCAACCAGAAGAGCTGTGTTTTAGTATTTAGATGGAGGGGATATGTTTACAGTATTATTTTATGATGCATGAGTCAAATTAATGGCTTATTACATACAAGTGTAAGATATTTTACTCTTCTTTCTTTTTTCTTTATAGTACCTTGGCATGTAATCCCACAGCCTTTCTCATGCTGGCTTGGGCATTCAATCAGAAAAGCATAGATTGGATTCACCAATCAGCATAAACTCCCATGCTCTGTGTTAAACTGCTTTGTGTGTTTTTCAGTTCAGCAAATGATGAATTGTACTGTGTTTTGACTGGCAGTACTTGCTCACTGATCAAACTCCTTCTGCAGCACAGCAAAATACAAATTCTGAGTCTTGTACTTCTCAATTTTAATTATGTGTGAGCTTATCTTGATTATAGTTCTTCTTTCAGTAAAAAAGTATCTTGCACCAAATTACTGTCCTAGAAACTGGTAGTTCGTTAGCAAGGTGTTTCTGCCGTAAAACAAAACATGTAACTGATAATCATACAATAGTGGGCAATCATTTTTTAATTATAAGCTTGAAAAATGCACCAGAGTAATTTTGATGTTTTATGTCTTCCATAGTGTTTCAACTGAAGGTCCTTCCTGCTGTTATCAGAGGGCATTTTTGACAAGATGACTGAGCACAGGCTGGCTGTGGATTGGGTGCCTAAAGCACTAGACAATGCCAAAGGGTCTTTTTCTGTAAACTTCTGACTGGAGGTGTTCATTAGTATTAACAGTTTGCTTATCTGGCCTTTGTGCTGTTTGGTAGATAACTGGAAGCTTTGATTTAGCATTAGGGATGAAGTGCCTTCATTTGTATACCATTTGGGCTGATTTCTCAGGCAATGTTCCAGACTTATTCTATTAATAGAGCTTAAGTGAGAAGGACATCAGAAGCATATCTGTGCCATCCTAAAAACTGCTGTTTAATAGTAAATCAGTTTTCTAGGGAAAAAAAAAAAAAGAAAAAAGAAAAAAGTAGGTGTATTTTCAGATCAGAGCACCATTGATGTGTGATGGCTTCTGTTCACCACAGTCCTGAGGGAAAAAACCTGTGTATGTTTACTTTCCCAGATGTTGCCAGAAGGAGCTGAAGTAAACTCAAATTGTTCTTTTGATTTTTCTTTGTTTGTTTGTTTGCCTTCAGTATCTTTGTCTTCCATCTGAATCTCATAGGGTGTTTGTGGAGCTTAAGTTGGTATGTAGTATGTTCTCTAATTGCAGATAATGGGATTGCTGACCATATGAAATGAGTTCTCTTACTATGTCTCAGAGAAAGAAAAAAGGGGACGAAGCAGCAGTTTGGGATACAAGAGTAAGAAAGTATGCATTCTTTCATTCTATTTGTATGTTATCTTGGAGCAAGTAAATTTTAAAATTTTCTCAGCAGGTACTTCCATTTTCATCCTGGTTCTTTTGCCAAATTTCAGACCAGTGCTACAAATACAATGCATGTTAAGATAGAGAAACAACATCACTTGAATGATGGACAAGTAGCATACCTGTGTAGTTGTTTTTACAGAGCATGGTTCTTAAAGGTAATTGATGCAAGATGGCAAACAGTTTGCTACAGTTTGACTCAAATATTAAAAATTAACTTAACTTCCTGGAGAGACGTGTCCTCTGTCTTCTCATGAGTACCAGGATACCTTCTAGTGAATATTCTGTAAGGTAAAAAAATTGTTTGAATTATCATTTTGCCTAAATTGTGAGAGTTTTGACATTCAGAATTGATTATCCAGGGCTACCAGAACCACCAGTATGGCTGTTGAGTAAGACCTCTCATTATCTTGAGCAGTGTGTGTGTGTGTGTGTGTCACAGTTGTTTTAATTGTCTGTCGTTATTTTTATACTCTTTTCTTTGAAGTCTATTACTATGGAAACAATGTAATCGGTCTAAGCAAAGCTAAGTGGAGAACACACATTTATTATGCAGATTTGAAATGGGTTAAAATTTTATTGTGATTTGTGTAGTAGTTCTGTCTTGCTTTCCTCTGGTTTATTCTAAGCTCAGCAGACTTTGGCCAGATAATTCATAAATTACAATCTTTCAAGGACAAACTATAAATAAATAAAGAGCTGAACTTGAAGAACCTTTTCCATCTGAATCATGATAGATATATAGTTTTTAAGGAAAAATTATTCTTTCAGTGGAAGTTCCATTTGAATAAATGAGAGCTGAATTAGTGTGCTATACCTGTTGTTTTCCTTTAATTTACTTCAGCTGTCTGCTGTCCTTTCAGTGGCATGGTTCACATGTGCAATATTGTAGCATGGCAATGTTGTTAATAGATAAATTTGTGTGTTTGTGTATGTATTCTCTTACTGCTAAAAAAAAATCATTATGATGACAATGATATGCTCTGAAAATAAAAGAATGTATATTATGATTATGTAAAATATTTATTGGTAGTATCACTTGAGTGAAAGAAATGTGGACACAAATTTCAAATGCTTTTAAAAAAAATTGTTGATGCTCAATGATTTATTTTGTATAATTGCTTAGTGGCCTTTTGGAAACTATGCATTTACTTGCCAAGTCAGTTTAGTGCTTTCTTTGATGTGTCAGAAAGAAGGACACTCACCTATTCTGGGGACAAGAGAGGAAATATTCATGGAGGAATGTCCATAAAAGTAATTTGATGTTTTTTCTATCTTGTTTTTTAAATTTTTTTTATTTAATTGTTTTCAGAATTTTGTAGAACTTGGCAAGTAGTCAAGGTCATTGCAGGCACAATGCATTTGTGACATATAAGAGAAAGCTTTATATCTAGGTTTGTAAATCCTTGTTTCAGTTTTGAGAGGCTACACGGGTTTTGCAATGTTAGTGTTTCAAGTTCTTTTAAAGTAACATTTTAATTTCTTCTTTATTCTTTAAGGTAGAAATCTGTAATCTTGTAAATGATATGCCAAGATAACAAAGAGACTTCTTGCTAGTTGCCTTCTACTTAAAGGATACAGTATTATGTTTGGTCATGTTAGTAGCTTATAAAACTAAGGGGAAAATAGAATGATATACCAAATGTCAAGGTAGTTTTGTATTGTAAAGAGCAATACAGGATGGAATAAAGGCTAAGGAATTTCTTCCTGTAGAATTACTTGCCCTAGCTCTAATATGTTATTTCTGTTTTAGCTTAGTGCCTTCATTCTGTGAAACAGTTGAATCAAAATTAATTAAAAATTTCAAGGAAAATATGTCTAAGCAAATTAAATGAATTAGCTACAAATATTGTGTGAAATACAATTTTCACTACTAAACACTACTTGATTCAAAGACAGGTTTTGGAAAGAATTAGTTCCATTAATTTACCCCACCCAAGTAACTTTTAAAATTATAAAATAATAGAAGGTTTTATGATTAGAAGGGACCCTTGAAAGTCATCTAGTCCAACTTTGTGCTCAAAGTTAGCCAAAATTAAAGATTTACAGATACTTTGAAAGAAGACTGGTGGTCTGAATTATAATTGAATTAATATAATTTTTTCATAAAATCTTGTCTTTTGTATGGGCTGGAGAACCAGGTATTGCCGCTGCTGGAAAAATGGGTAGAATTTAGTACTGTGTGCTCTGTTCAGCTTTAGAGGTGTAGCCTGAATGCTCAGCTCTGGACTACTGGTAAAGTATAATGGCTGTTGGGAGGGCAGGAGGGACATCGGGAAGAGAAACTCAGGGGGGGCAGTTTCTGGGAGAAAGATGAATGGCAACACAAGCAGAATCTCCTTTGAGGAAGATACTGCAAAAGATACTGGTAATTCATTTTGGGTTACTCTTGTATATATGGAAAACTGAGCCCATACTTACAAGTTGAGGAAGAAGGGCTATGCTGTGTCATGGAAAGTTGCCATAAGGATGCTGTACCATCTTATTAACCATTCTGTGATTTCATGATTATTAGATTCAATAACAAAGACTGCTATACTTCTTCCTGTGCAAATATTTCTATGAAATTGTTGAATGCATGGGATTTACTAGGCCTATGGGTTAAAAAAAAAATCAAAACAAAAAACCATACTTAATATAACCATATACAGAATGAAAGTCATAGTCTGCAATAGCTTAACTAGCATATGTATGTATTCTGTACTATATGTGATGTGGTAGGTATTCAGATTTTTGTTCAGATGTTAACTTTCAGTCCCTTTTCCACTGTTGATGTGATTTTTGGTACAAACCAAAAAGCCTGAGTGGCCTCCATGTAAGGAGGTCTCTTGTATCAGTCTCACAGCGACAGCTCTTGCTGCCTCTTCCCTGGCTCCCAGTGTTGCTTCTTATGCTCTTGATTGGCAGAATTCCTCTCTTCTTGTCACACGTTGTAGCCTTTATTAAGATCCCTCTGTCTCCACTGGATTGAGATCAAATGCCACGTTTTTCTTCTCCTGCACAGTTCAGTGCCATTTCTATGAAATTCTGCTTTTTCACTCTGCTGTTACTGCCCATAATCTTGGGAGCTGCAGCCTCCTTTATCCCCTGTGTTTATCCCCTCTTGGTCCAGTACTGAGAAACCTTTTGTTCTGCAATTTTCACCCTTTTTTTTTAATTATTTTTTTTAATTTTTTAATTTTTCTTTGTATGCCTTTCGCTTTATTTTATGTTTTGTTTTAATTGTCTGACATAGTTGATCTGTAATATCAGAGAAGGAGCCTGAGCTGTATTAGTATACATGTCCATAAAGTGGGCCATTATTATTACTATGTAATCATATATAATCAACTTGACACAGTATATTCCAGATTTGTAGCCTAAGTCATTTTGGCTAAGGGAGCTGCCATTATGTGATTATGTTTCCTTTGTTATCCCTATGTGATAGTTACAGGCTGTATTTCTCACTGGAATTTGGAGGAAAAATGTTTGCAAGTGCTGCAAAGTGCAGCACTGAGAATATGGTAAGGGTTTAATTTTAAGACCTGGTGCTTAGACATACAGACTAGGCTAGAAGAATTTATGATTCAGTTAAATGTAAAAAGTCACTTAAATGGATGTAGAGTTTGTTCTAAAATGTTGACCTTTTTACAGGGATACCATCTACAAGTCATATATTTTGTGGAAATGCCCCATAAAGCTAATATGCAGCTCAGAGACCTGAATGTGTTTTGATTGCAGAAGCACATACTCTAGATATGTTGCTCTTGGGAAAAGAGGGTAATAGTTTTGATAATGTTGCTTAAATTAAACCCCTGTATGTACAGTGAAGTAATTTTAAAATATATTTTTTAACAAATTCAATCAAAAATATTTAATCAGAATGAAATTGCTAGGCAGCTAGCTGAGTTTAAGGGAAGGTAAAAGTATAATGCATGAAAACTAAAATAATTCAATTTTTTTGTGGCTCTATTGAGTTGGATATATTAGCTCTAACTCTTGTTCAGCTTTGTGCCAAATAAACTGTGGAGTGGTGATAAATTAACCTGCCTCATGAGGGTACACCAGTCTGATGTATTATGAGAAACTATGAATTGCTTGGCAATGTTAAAATTTGTTCAGTAAAAGAAAAGGGACCAGGAACCTTTGTGTTTTGAGTCTTGCCAGGCAACTTTCCATGAGTCAGTTTTGTAGAAATGGCTCTTCCTCTTTATAGCTTTTTTAAATTGAGGTCCCAGATAATTGGAAGTTGAATGATGATTGGAAGACGAATGTCAAACCATTCCACAAAAATGGATGAAAGGAGGACCCAGGAACCTCTCAGACCCAGCCAGCACGGGTTTAGGAAGGGCAGGTCCTGTCTGACCCACCTGATCTCATTTTATGATCGGGTGACCCGTCTGGTGGATGAGGGGAAGGCTGTGGATGTGGTCTACCTGGACTTCAGCAAAGCCTTTGACATCGTCTCCCACAGCATTCTCCTGGAAAAGCTGTCAGCCCAGGGCTCAGACAGGAGCACCCTGTGCTGGGTTAGGAACTGCTGGAGGCCACCAGAGAGTGGTGCTGAACGGTGCTGATCCAATTGGCAGCGGTGATGTCCCCCAGGGATCAGTGTTGGGCCCAGTTCTGTTTAATATCTTCACTGGTGATTTAGATGAGGGGATTGAGTCCACAATCGGCAAAGTCGCAGATGACACTAAGTTGGGGGGGAGTGTGGATCAGCTGGAAGACAGGAGGGCTCTGCAGAGGGACCTGGACAGACTGGAGAGTTGGGCTGATTCCAACGGGATGAGGTTCAACACGGCCAAGTGCCGGGTCCTGCACTTTGGCCACAACAACCCCATGGGGAGCTCCAGGCTGGGCACAGAGTGGCTGGAGAGCAGCCAGACAGAGAGGGACCTGGGGGTTTGGATTGACAGGAAGCTGAACATAAGCCAGCAGTGTGCCCAGGTGGCCAAGAAGGCCAATGGCATCCTGGCCTGTATCAGGAACAGTGTGGCCAGCAGGTCCAAGGAGGTGATTCTTCCCCTGTACTCAGCCCTGGTGAGGCCACACCTCGAGTACTGTGTCCAGTTCTGGGCCCCTCAGTTCAGGAAGGAAATTGAGGTGCTGGAGCAGGTCCAAAGGAGGGCAACCAGGCTGGTGAAGGGACTCGAGCACAGATCCTATGAGGAGAGGCTGAGGGAGCTGGGGCTGTTCAGCCTGGAGAAGAGGAGGCTCAGGGGAGACCTCATCACTCTCTACAACTCCCTGAAAGGAGGTTGGAGCCAGGGGGGGGTCAGGCTCTTCTCCCAAGTAGCTCCCAGTAAGACAAGAGGGCATGGACTTAAGCCCTGCCAGGGAAGGTTTACGTTAGATATCAGGAAGAAATTCCTTACAGAGAGGGTGATCAGGCATTGGAATGGGCTGCCCAGTGAGGTGGTGGATTCTCTGTCCCTGGAGGTTTTTAAAAAGAGACTGGATATGGCACTCAGTGCCATGGTCTGGTAACCACAGTGGTAGTGAATTAAGAGTTGGACTTGAATATTTCAGAGGTCCTTTCCAACCTGGATGATTCTGTGATTCTGATTCTGTAATTGCTAAAAGGAGCAGCTATCCCATGTAACTCTGGTTATGTCTACTTCAACATGGAGAAAAATGCTTGAAGTGTCCAACATGCTGATGAATCTGGTGATTTACTACCCTTGCTGTTTTGTGTACTTAAAAATTTTCCTTTTTCTGTGTTGCAAATATCAAGTTTGAACTTTTAGCTACTATGCTTACATGTCTTTTTTCTGCTGGGTTTAAGTTTCTTACTGCATTTTGTGTTCTACATGTTAAAAATGTAGCAGGCTATGATTAATTTATGCTTGGTGAACTATTTGGTAAACTAAATACACTGAGTGTAGGAGGCATTTTCCAGTACTGTTTGTTTAAGATAATCTTTTTTTATGCAGTCTAAATGAATACTAACACACTCATACAGTCTCTTTTACATCTGCCAAAACAGGAACAGTTTTCAGTACAGACCACTACCTTCCCTACTTTTACTTACATTCTCTTGTGCTTATGACCATATTGTTGCTTTTGGTTGTAGTATCAGCCTCCTGTCCACCTGAACAGCTGTTACGGTTTCCAGTACAGCAAAGGAAAGTCCTTCATAGGAGAACAGGAGTCCTGGGACTAGGTTCTGTTCCCAAAGTGTCAGCATTACTTTCTTTAGTTGCACATTTCCTACAGTGGTTGTCAGCTCTGACAGATTTTTTTCTGTATTTCAGGACAGAAGTGCTAGATAGCTCAAGTTTAACAACTGACTTTATTGGTGAGGGCTGTTGAGTAGTTAGCAAGGGTGATAGGAGTACTAACTTAACAATGAGTAGTTCAGAGTTCTTCTGGTGGGGTTTTTTGGTCGGGTCAAAAGGAGGACTAAACTGGAATTCTCTCTTTTGAATGCAGCAGTTTCTACTTAGGAGATTCTCATAGAGCAGCTACTTGCTCCTCCCCGGGCAGCTACTCCATCCCCTCATCTAGCTTGGTGAGCTCTGCAGATCTTGCTCCAGTTGAGATAAATGTCTGTCTTGGTCTGAGGAGGCTTGAAACTGGATATTGAATTCCAGGTGTGATCTTTGTTAATATCACCTTGTCGCGGGATCACTTTTCTATATGGTGTTCCATCTTCTCTCAAACTAAAACTCCGTTTTGTTGCTCTGAACATGAAATACATGCTCATGTATGGCACTGTAGGAATAGTTGTCACCAAATTCCAGTATTTATACACCAAATAAGTGTTACATTTGTTGGATATTCACTCATGTTACTGAAAGCTAAGTCATGCAAAAAATTTAAAAATTCAAAAGGTCAAGATTTTGAATTATCCCACGTTTCACTATGCAATAAAATAATAACTAAATTAAATTCACTTTTTTCTAAGTAATTCTTTCAATATCATGATTTGAAGTGTCATAGACCCACTTAGCTAGTTTATTAGTTTGACATTCAGTGACTAAGTAGTATTGCTAACCCATAACAGTCCTGTTTTTCAGGGATGCAGGGTTAGTGCATGTCTCCCATTAATGTTCATGAGAACTTTGAATCTAACTCACCATGTTCTCAGCAGAGAATATATCACTTCCTTATGCACGTAATATTCCAGTTATTGTCTTAAATAATTCCAATTGTAAACATTTCTTAATTACTCAGTGGTGCAAACAATTCTTGTTGATTTCTGTTGGTGACAATTACTGAAGAGTATGATATATGATTACTTATTTGTAAGACAAAACCAGATTACTGCTGAGTTCAGATGTGTTATTACTTTCTGGAAATTTAATCCTATCAGTCAGACTACCAATAACTCTAATTTGGTCTGGTTTTAGCTCTGTTGTGCTGTTTAACAACCCCAGGCAATGCTACAGGCTTGGGGATGAGTAACTGGAAATCTACTCAGAGGAAAAGGACCTTGGGTTATATTGATCACCCCTTGGATGACTATGAGCCAGCAGTGTACCTAGGTGGAGAAGGGAGCCAGCAGCATCCTGGCTTGTATCAGAATTAGTGTGGAGAGCAGGACTAGGACTATTGCCCCCATGTACCTGGCACTGGTGAGGCTGCATCTTGAGTGCTGTGTTCAGTTTTGGGCCCATCAGTACAAGAAGGACATTGAGCTGCTGGGATGTGTCCAGAGAAGGGCAATCGAGCTGGTGAGGGGTCTAGAGGACAAGGAGCAGGTGAGGAAACTGGGGGTGTTCAGTCTTGAGAGGACAAGGCTAAGGGGAGAGCTTCTTACTGTCTACAACTACTTGAAAGTAAGGTGTAGAAAGGAGATGGTCTGTCTCTTCTCCCAAGTAACAAGTAACCTCTCCCTCAAGTTGCACTGGGGGAGACTTAAGTTGAATATTTGAAGATCTTCACTGAAAACACTGGAATGGGCTGCCCAGGGAGGTGGTTTAAACAACTCCAGGAGTTGTTTAAAAGAGGTGCAGATGTGGTGCTTAAGGAATACGGTTTAGCACTGGACTTGGAGAGTTAGGTTATGGTTGGACTCGGGTCTTTTCCAACAAGAATGATTCTGGGATTCACATCAAGTCTCTTGTGGCTTGCCAGATGTTCTAAACTGGTTTGATGCTGCCCCAGGGAAATGTAAATTGTATATGGCATCTTCACTCTTGACTGCTAATATGTTTAAAAAATAAACTATTTCATAAAAACCTATTGTCCTGCTCAATTGTAATATTAGTAATTGTAATTGTAATATTATAATATTCCTATTGTGTTTTGAAAAATAGCATTAGTTTTTTCTAATTTTGTTCCTTTTGTTTGTGACTCATTTAATAGGCCATACTGCAGAATACTGAGAAGACAATGTACTAGCTTCTGTGTCTTTAAACCATGACGAGCTGCCTCCTCTAGCTTTTAAAAGCAAGTTAATAAAGACCATGCGGTGTGACAGACTTTCATGGCCTTTCTATTAGCCAGATCTGGATCAAGATAATATTTATTTTGCATGTGTAGCCTCAGTCATTTCTAATTCTGTATAGCTACTTATTTATGATAACTACCTGATGTCCTTTAAGACTCAACTGCGTTTGTCATGCTTGGAATTTTGAGATTGTATGTATTCTACAGAATATTTCCCTCATCCAGTGCATAATATGAACAGTGCTTTTTTGTCAAACTTCAAATCATTATGCACTTGACTCTAAAGTCTTGTCTGGAAATGGAACCATTTTCAAGGTCTTTCATCTTTCTACTATTTTAAAAATAGATTCTAAAAAAAAATGTGTTTTCAGAATTTCTTCAGGTAAGCCAAAAGGTGAGAGTTAAGATGGAAAAACTAAGGTCAACCATGTTCTTTCATTATAAATGTCAATTTGAAACATGTAGAAGAGACGTGTCAGAATGCTTGGCATTACATGATGTAATGCAGCACTTTGTGTGTGTTCAAAGCAGATTGTGTTGCTGTTGGGTGCATCTGCAAGTGCTCTGTGCTTCTGCAATCTTCCCTCTTCCCCTTGAAGTGCTTTTGTTGTGTTTTGTTTGGTATGTAAATCCTCACATGCAGTTTATCATCTGATGCAAAGAGGCAGCACTTGTCCTCGACTGAATGAAGAATGAGCTTAAACTTAATGGTGTACAGTGGCCGAGCCAGACCTCAGGGGTCTGATGAGATTTACATGTACTCTCTTCTTTTAGTGACAAGAGATTTATGTTTTATGTATCAGTACCTTTAATTCTGTCATAAAGCGTAAAGTTGTCATAAATAAATTCAGCCATAAAGCACAAAAGACTTCTCAACTAGTTTTAACTATTGGAAGATTATGTATCTGGGAATGTCATTTGACTTGCATATCTCTACGTGCATTTACATCTAAATCAGTTGTGTCAGCTCCTGCTTCCATAGAACAAGTTTTAATCCATGCGATCAGTGGATTGTAAGGGGATGAGGTCTTGGTCTCTGAAGAATTTTGTATTTGTTTAGGTGAATTGTAACTGAAATTTAATTTATGATGTTGACTAGAACTTCACTTAATATAAACAGTCTACACAACTACCTTGTCTATAAGCACTCAGGTTTAGGTGAGAATAATTCAGCTCTGTTTTATGATATTTTTATTTATTTCTTCCATGGCAGGAGATGAACTGGCCTCTTTCCATATTCCTTTTTTTCTCCATTAACTTTTTTCACCTGAGAGTACTGAAGGAACTTAATACTAAAATGCAAAACTGTGTGTGAACTAATATTACAAACAGCCCTTGCTCCACAGGACTGGCCCCGTTATCAGTCTGATTTCTGTGTATTTTAAAAAAGAAAACGGATCTTGTGGGGATGATAACGTGATGGAGCCTGCGGGCAGTAGAATGCTGTGCCAATTATGAGAAGCTTGCAAGAAGCCAGCAGATAGAACACTTTTTAGATAAATTATCAGGTAATGCATCAAAAGAAAATAATTTAAATTATCCTTCCAGTAGTGTTAGAAATACCCTTGAAAGCCTGGGAAGGGATCCTGGAGTCACTGTCAAGAGGTTTCTAAAACCATCAGCTCAGTGTCCACTGGCAGCAAAAAGACCAATTAAATTGTCAGAGAACAAGACACAGAGCAGCGTTTTGCTGCAATATAAAACTTTGCTTCCCACAGCTTTCAGTATCAGTGCCATTCTGGTCTGTATTTTGACAAGAACGTGCTGAAGTGGGAGAGGGTATATGCAGAAGAAAAATCTGATAGTTCAATGCAGAAATAACTAGTACTGTAGTGATTTTTTTTGTTATTGTTTTTTGTTTTCTTTAGTAGGTGGTTGAGCCCCAAGGAAGAGAACAGTGTAGGTATTAAGTGGTCTGTATGCATAGCTTTGTGTGCTTGGCTCATACAGTGAGATAACAAAAAAAATAAACACACAAATTATTGTAAGCAATTGTTTTAGCTCAAGTAACTGTCATTCTAGATAACATAAAATTACAGGGGGTAAGCATAATAAAAATAATTGCTATGATTAAATACGAGCAAGATGCTTGATAGCAAAATGAGGCAAGAATACACTGTTACTGATACGGTTACCAAAGTGCAGGGTAGCATTTTAAATTCACTGAGATGATCAGCCTTCAAATTGTTTTTAACAAAGGTCTGTGTATAATTAAAAAAAAATAAAATAGTAGGTTTTCTTAAAAGGATCTTGGGTGCAGTGGCTCTTGATGCTGCAACTTGAATCTAAAAAGCCATGAATCTGGTAGCATTCATGGAGTGAGTTTGCATCAATTCACAATGCTGAGTATTGCCCATCTTACTTGTCAGGATATGGAACATAATAACAAATTATATCCTTAAGCAGGCTGGCAAGGTAATGTTTCTACTCAATATTGAAGGTCTTTTCTTAAATAAAAAGGAACAGAGAGAAGTTAATGGCTAATTTTTTTGTAACGTTTTTCTTCAGTGCTGTCACTTGCTTTGCTAATGAAAGATCCTAAAAAAAAATGGTATGGTTACGTTCAGCATAGTTCATCTAAGGCTGATTTTCTGTGTGTTGTGTTAGCAAACACTAGACATGCTGAATCTCTTTTGATGCTTCATAGAAAACTGGAGAAGAATTTTCTGTTTAGGATATCATTAATATTTGCTATTCCAAAACAGGATATTCTGAAAAGGGTTAGCATTTCTATAAAGCTGCCTGCTGATTTATATACAATTGTAAAGTTATCCTACAAGCTAAGAATCAAAAATTTTTTTCTCTAATAATATCACAGTGAAAAAAAAAGCAAAATACATTTTTAATGGTTTGCTTTTGTTGCATATTTTCACATAAATCTACCCTATTTCAGTTTAAAGCCATTACCCTTTGTCCTGTTGCTACATGCCTGCATAAAAAGTCCCTCTTCAGATTTCTTGTAACCCCATCAGGTCCTGGGAGGCTGCTATAAGGTCCAGGAGTCTTCTCCAGGTTGAACACACCCAACTCTTTCAGCCTGTCTTCATAGGAGAGGTGTTCCATCCCCATGATCAACTTTGTGTCACTCCTCTGGACTCACTTCCCGAGCTCCGTGTCCTTCCTGTCTTGGGGGTCCAGAACTGGACACAGTACTCCAGGTTGGACCGAGAGGCAGAATCACCTCCTTTGACCTTCTGGCCATGCTCCTGTTGATGCAGCCCAGGATGATGTTGGCTTTTTGTGCTGCAACCCCACATTGCCAGGTCTGTAAGAGTGAAATAAATTGTAAAATGACACAGTTCTTATATCAGAAATCTCTGTTATGGACAGAGAGTCTCATGAAAAAAATAAGTCCCTTGGTGGTGGTGATTCCTTGGTTGAATCAGGAGTCTCTGAAAGTCCTGATACTGCATACTCCAGGTAGCTCTGAAATCAGAGGACTTTGAAGAGACTTCACAGAAAGTGGTGGTTGGCAATATAAACTAAGAAAGATAGTGTGTGTTTCAGATTTGCATAATGCACATGAGGTGTCAGTAATTGTTTCAAGAATCACTTAAGCCCTCTTCATTATGAATGAGTAACTCCTGTATGGGGATATTTACCATCAGGAGAGTATTATCTGTGTTTTGATGGAATTCACTGGGCTGTAGGAAATGAAAAGATTGAGGAAGAATTCTATTACTGCTATGTTCTGCATGAAAGCACCCACTCTTTTAAAAAAAGCTGTTTTACTTCTGTTGTGCTCCCCTTGGAACTAACTCATGCTGTGATCTAGGGTTTTTTGTATGGCTATTTGTATGTGTTGAGGGGTCTTGAAGGAGATTATGATTGCATGTCCTTTCAGGATCCCTTTTATTACCAATTTCTTTGTTTCCATTTGCATTTTCTTTTTCTGGTAACAAAGTTCATTTGCTTGAAATTCTTGTGCTGCTCAACAATTTAAAGTCGTCTTTCTTTTCTTTCATTTCTTTTGTACACATGAAAGCATAGAAAATCAGAGTTTCATTTAAGTGATTATCTAATTTCGGTTTCCTAATATAAAAATTCAGTGTTTTATATAAAAAAACCCAAAACCTACCATAAATATTGTTAAAATAAAAAGCCATGGAAAGAAGTAATTCTGAAGAAGGCCTTTTAATATTTATCGTTGTTTTCCTTGCAGAAACATTGGGACTGAATCATTGGTAATAAGAATATTTTTAGAGAACACAAGAATTAATAAAACAAGCATAATTTTCAGCTTCTGATTCTAAAATTTTTTTCTAAAAAATAACACCTGTAAGTTTCCAAAGCTAAACTTAACTCTCTTTTGCTTTTCTCCATTTTGATAGGTGCCTTTCTGTCTTGATTTACTCTTGTATTGGTGTTTTTTGCACAGAGTACACTGTATAAATTTTAGAGAAGAGGAATTGTTGCAATTTGAATGTGTAATATTTTGTTTACAGATGATTGTTACCTTTTTGAGGTTGATAATTTCATAGTTATTTTTTGAACTCAAAGGTTGCACCAGAATCTTGGAACTTGTTTAAAGTGAAAAACCAATTAGTTACTTAAAATGTAAATTAGTTTGACCTTAAATTGATCCAGAACATAAAATGAAGTAGTTTACTACAGCTTATAATTTAGAATTGAGTTTCTTGCCACACAGTAGCTTTTTTTTGTTTGGTTGGATGTTTTTCTTTTCTTTTGTTCTGTAAAGTAACAAAACTGTGTTATCGAATATATAATTGTACTTCTCTTGATTTCAGAATCCCACAGCCTTTTTTTGAAGATTATACTTGGGTTTTGAGCACAACCACAACCTTTTAAGTCAGTGTAGAGCTGTAAATGGAGCAAACTATATTGCAAGGGAGTAAGATTCTGACACAATGCTGGTAGTTGAATTTGTTCTCTAGTATTGGTGCTGGTATTGACTGCAGCACCACTGCAGTGAGCTGCAGAGAAGGTGTGCATTTGCCAGACTCTACCTCAGTGAGGAGAAAGATGGCAAAGTTTATAACAGTACATTGGGGATTTGAGAATTTCTGGAGCTCAGACAGGGAAGCAGCATTTTATGAGGAAAGGTTATGCACTGAGAAGTGAGGCCAAGCATTTGAATGGCAGGAGAAAGATGGTACCCTCATTTTTTCTTGGACACATGTCACTTCCAGGACTTGGGAGCTGCTGTTAGTACTGGAAAATTTTCTCCCTGATCCTAATGAACTCTCTTCCCTTGTAATCAACTGGTATGGGGAGACTGAAGCAATGTAATACTAAACTTTTAGTACTTTATATGTTAAGCTGCTCAGTATGTGAAATTACTATCTCGGACTTGTGAACCTTCACAAGTTCAAATCTTTTGTTGTTCTAAACAATTTTTGTTTGTTTGTGTGAATTATGCATTCCAGAATTTAATTGCATTATCTGCTGTGTTTGGAGATTAAGAGACAAACTGCACAATCTACTTATGCTTTAGGGACAAACAGTTTGGACCTTACATTTTGCAATTGTTTATCTTACTTAGAAGTGTAGGCTTCAGGGTCTGAGCTTTATTTAAATGGGAAGCAAGTGTTCTACAGTAATATAAGTTATGGTTAAACTTATGTGGTCAGTTGCTCTTTTCAAATTACTTGTTTTACAGATACAGGCTATAACTTCTTATCTTTTTAAGAGGCAGCAGAGTATTCACAACTAAGCAACACTTTTCTTTATAATGGGCACTTGAATTGATTTTTCAGCTAGTGTTGGAAATGTGATTAGATTCCATGAACTAGAATTCCTTTCCAAAATGTGTAATGCAGAGATTAGTCTGAGGAACCTTTTTCTTCTTTCTTTTTCTTTTTTTTTTTTTTTTTTCCTGCCAGCTTCCTATGATTTTCACATTTTCACAGTCTGATGCTTTCAGAGACAGTAAGTTCCATCCATTCCAGAAGGTTCAGATGGTATGTTTGAATGTTAGTTTTCAACTTTTATTCTAAAATGTCAATTGCTGTACTAGTGTTTTAGTAAAACCACTCCATATACTGCTAGTGACTCCCAACATGTATAAAAAAATACATGAGAAGCACCTGGACCAGGGCACAAGTTACATTTGATTCCCAACATTATGGTCTTTAGCAGTACTGTCTGCATCTCTGGCTTTTTAGTGCAGGGCTCTGCTTTCTCCTGAAGTTTGTTAAGTGGTTGGGTACTACTACAGTCCAGGACACGTGAGAATATTTTTTTTTAAGTTATAAGAGGATCAATATGGAAAAAAGTGTATTTCAGAATAAAATAAAGAGGTCTTTTAATGACAGTCCCTTTACAGCACAGAAATGCAGGCACAAAACCCCATCAAAGCCAGGCTACACTTCACAGAGCCAGCAGTGGCAGAGTTGCTGTAACATCTGAGTTAAGCCTTGTTTATTACCCTGTATTTATACTGAAATGCTTTATAATAGGATAGCAATTCTGTCTTACGGATTAAATTGGAATTATCTGCCAGTTTCCATCTCATTCCAGTGATCTTTGTGTATGAGAAAGCTGAAAACTCTAATGTAAGTGTAGGGTTTTTATCTTCCATAAAAGCCAATGCTTATTAATAGACAGTATAAAAAGCCTTAAAATAATCAAATGAAAATGTTAATTAGACATTTAGCAAAAATGAACATCCTAGCTATTGACCTGTTCCCATCCACTGAACTGAACAAAGTGTTTGGGACTGAGCCCATGATGTGTCTTCTGTAGGTCCTGATGAATGAATAAATCTGGGACCTGTAGCAGTTTCCTGGGAAGGAATGGGAAAAGTTGAATCTGTATTTTAGAGAAGAAAAAGCTATTCATTCTTATACAGAGACAAGAGTCATAGTATGTGTGAGTTGGTATGTCAGAAAGAAAAATATTTAGCTGCTACTGTAAGCAGAGATCTAGAAGTGGACTGGTGCAAATGGTAAAATGCTGTTGATAGGAATTAAATTATCTGAAGTTTCTTCTGAAACTGTTGGTGTTTTAGCTCTGCAAAACCAACATACAGTATATTTAGACTGAAGTTTCATAATCAGTAATATCTTCTTTATTGAAGAGCAGAGCACATGACAATAAATACTGTTGGCTCAAGTCTCAGAATTTATTTCTAAATTTCATTCTTTTTTACAGTCAAAAGTTTGCGATGATCTAAGACAAGATGATATACACAGAAGCAAGGATTTAATAAGTCAATATTTAATGAGTATAGTTAAGCTACAATGCAGTTGTTATTAGTGCAGTTAGTACACTCATAGTCTAAATGAACTAATCCAGAAAAACTATATGCAATGTTAAATGATTTTTTATTCACAGAACTAAGGTAGAACAAGTTAGGCAAAAGTCAGTTTGACTATTTGATGGTTAGAGAATTGCTCTTAGAGTTTAAACAAGCTAAAATGAGCTCAGGTCCAGACAGGTCCAGGCACCCAGCAGTGTCGGGTGTGTAAAAAGCCTGTAGACTTTTTCCAGTAATAGAAAAATCATATTTAAAGGATTACACATTTGATTAAATTGTATTTTAAAATATTTTTATGGATACTAATCAATTGCATGCAAAACTGTTGGAAAAATTGCTTTAAATTTATCGGAGATTTTACAGACTTAATAATTCCATTTATTCACAGCACAGTTCTGTACTCTCTTTTTGTAGCAACAGAATCTCCTCTTTGCTTGGATAGGAAACCTTCACTTTGTGATTTACTGACTTGTAAAATGTTCTCCCATGTTCTCATGTTGCAGTATTCTGTTGGGTCATGGTATATTCATGAAAATACTGAACATTCAGTTTCCCCTGGTGGAAAGCAGTGTTAGTTTTGAAGTTTCATCAGTGTTAAATTTCATTTTAGTTTTTTTTCATAGTGAACAGTTATTTCTGTTTTCCATATTCTCCACCAACAGATTCTTTCCTCTGTGAAATAGCAATTCTAGTGTGTATATTTTTGTCTAGTGGAGATGTAAAACATAGTACTTACACTTGTCTTCATTGTGCCTTATCTGCTTTGTAGGGTACAGCCACTGAGCTGGTGATGCATATACATACAGGGAAAATTAGATGTTCCTTTGTCACCATCTTATATTCTTGCCACCTTTGTCCAAGTGCACTCAAAAGATATCCTAATTATTAGGTGCTTTGGAGTTCTATAGAGTTGGTGCCATTTAGCACACATACCAGTCATTACAAATGCTCTGTTTTTTCTTGGTGTTCTTACCAGTGCAATTAATCCTCTTTTCTCCTGTTGCTGCTTGAATGGTTCAGGCTCTGGAAACAAAGGGACACTCTTAGGTCATTTACAAAGAATCTGTATTGAGATAATTAGACTCAGGGTGTCTGAGATTAGTATAAAATACAGGGTTTTATGTTATTAAGAATGTTGGTATTCACGGTGCTTGCCTTTCAGAATTGCACATATGTTACAGCAATACAAGATTTTAAAGTCTTCTCATGTGGTCTGAAAGCTGTGATTCCAGTATGCTAATTTCCTTTCACTCTGTTCTATAAGTATACGAAAATCAGGTTAGAGAAAACATTCAGTCCTTCAAACCTTCATTAGCTATAATGTCACACTGAAAAAGGTATTTCTGAGTATTACAGAGTTAATGCAAGTTAATGCAAGTACTTCTTGTGCTCTTCAGTTTAGACTTCATGAAGTTAACCTTTATTCTGTCTTACATTGTGTTCAGTATTACCATTTAAATTACTTGCACTGTTCTAATATAACCATGCAATTCTTGTACTTCATATGACTAAATTATTTTTATTCTACAATGATTCTTTTTTATTTGCTTCTAAAAATATAGATCTTTCAGGTGTTCATATATTTATATATATGTGTGTGTATATATATATGTAGTGTGCATGATATTTTATGCCTCTTTCCTGGCATTATTTCCAACAAGGTGAAAAAAACCCCAAAACCTAAGAGGAAATAGGTGGATAAACCGAGATGTGTAGCACCTGTACATAAGCACTACCACTGTACAAGGCAGAATAATATTCCAAAATATTAAAGCAAATCTGGAGTGTCAGAACAGCAGAGGTAGAAGGCACCAGTGGTGACTGTCAGCCCTGGTTCCCTTCTCAGAGCTGGGCCAGCAAGATCAGGCTGCTCCTGGCCATGTCTAGGTGGATTTTGAATACCTCCAGGAATGAGGACTGCACATCCCTTCTGGGTGAGCTTTGGACACCCTCACTGTGAAGAGGTTTTTTTATTGTATTTCAGTTTGTGCCTACTGCCTGCTGTCCTGTCACTGGGCAGCACTGTGGAGGCTCTGGCACTGTGTGTGTTATTTCCTTCCATCAAGTATCTGTACACAATGACAGGATCCTCCTGATGCATCTCTCCTCTGGGCTGAACAGTCCCTGCTCCCTCAGCCCCTCATGAAAAATTCTTCAGTCCCTTATTCATCTTTGTGGCCCTTTGTCAACCATGTGCCAGTATGTTTATGAACTAGGCAGATGTACATGATTTGGGTGCAAAAATACAATTTAAAAATGCATTCAATAGCTTTAAGAGTGATTATTTTTTTTCCTCTAGATTCCAGTTCTGTTTGTTCTCAAAGTTACTTCAGCACTTTGAAAATTCAGCCTTATGCTCTGAGACATTGTTTTGTATAGAAGCAAAATAAATGCCTAGGAAGATGGGGTCAGAAAGGCAAATATGAGATTTAATTGAAAAAGGAGTATGTTTTTTTTCCAGTATAAGACTATGAGCCACAGCCCATTGGAACAATGGATATAAAAATCGACATTTAAGTCCCTAGGAAATGACACCTGGATTAGTGAGAGAGCTGTAAGATACGAGTTAGTCATTCATAGAACTCTTTTTCTGTTCTAATGCAGAAGTCATCGTATTAAAAGTTTTGATATTCATGGTCAGCCAAATAGTATTTAACATAGTAGAATGTGTCTGAATTATGAATTCCATTGTATTATTGTCTAGGTTTAGAAGATGGACAACACTCTAAGGAATGAAAGTATACAATTAATATAGCTTAGGATCTAGACAGTTACCTACTTTTCTGAAATGCTGAGCTACCCAACAATTTTAACTGGAAAAAAAAAAAGAAGTGGTGGGGTTTTTTTGTTCTTTATATTTCTGACATGCAGCAGATGTTTGAATATGGTTTTCATAGTTCAGTTACTGATATATGCCAGAGAGGAAAATAGAAATTTCTTTCTCTGTTATTTTTTTCCCTGTTCTTATTTCTGTGTGGTTATTAGGAAAATTTGTAGCATCCACTCCTAGCCAGCAAGATAGGTGTAATCCTTCAGCTTTGCAATCATTTGGAGAAGTTTGTAAAATCAATACAGGCACTCAGCAGCAGAGGTGATAAAAGGACTTGGCTGTCACAGAGTGACTGCAGCTTTTGGAATCAAGTCATTTTTGCAAACACTTGTAGTTACTAGCAGTAAAGAGTGGGCTTACAGCATGCATACTTTCCTGTGCCAAACAAGACATCAGGCTCCACCATCCTGGTCTTCCCTAGTCTGGTTTTTCTGTCTCATCCATCCTGTTGAGGAGGGAAGGTAAGGCTTTCCCCTTTCCATAGCATTTTTTTTTCTTTAACAGATGTTTTCTGTTACCTTGAGACCTAGATAGGAAAAAAAATCTGTCCTAGAGATGATTCCATTAGTTCCTGTTTATGAAGGCATTGTGAATGGTGTTGCAAGAGTGGACTGGAAAACTTTTTACTGCTGAAAAAAGTTCCTGATTGGTTTTGTGTTATTACACAGGCAAGTCTCAAAATTGCAGGCTTCAAACTTTGCTGCTTTGGTGTGTTTTAGAATTGCATAACATTTTAGTTTTCTTTTTCAAAGTCACACAAGTCTATGTTACCTAATTTAAATCACAAAACCAGACTCATTCATTTCAGCACTGGACTCTTCCCTCGCATGCTAAAACCAGGAGCATCAGTGCTGACAAGTTCTGTTGGAGGGATGAAAGTTCAGATCACAGGGAGGCTCATCTCTGCTTTGAGGGCTGTGATTGCTCACGTGTGCTCAGCCCAAGTAGATTGCAGCAAAATGTTTTAGAAAGGGGTAATAATTAGTAAGGTGAAATATATGACTGCAGACAGAAAAATACTCATTTGATTTTTAAAATACATCTAAAACATTCCCAAGGTTGCTTTCTCTACATGAGCATGTTTCATGCTTTTGAAATATCTGATAATGAGGGAGATAGAATGTATAGGTTCTTGAGGTGATACAGTTTTCTATGATTCTATGAAATTGAACCCAGGTAAACTTGGAACAGGAATGTACTATGTGAAAACTTCTTTCATCATATGCTTGTTTCTTAGCGTGACTAGATCTTAATGTGGTCTACTTTTCATTGCATGAAGAGTCAGTTCTGCTATTTTGTCTTTTTTAGTAAAGTGTTCTCATTTTAATTCTTATAAAAATTAATGGGTTTTGTCAGATGGTCCTGACAAAAACACAAGAGAATAATTCATCTTGCTAAGGGGGGGTGTGTTGGAGTGCCTCACTCATGGATCAGTGAGTTCTCTAATTATTTCTGCAATAATGTGATGAAATGATATTCCGAAGGCATTTTCAATGTGAAAAAATTGATACTTGTGCTTCATATGCATGCATTATGCCCGTAGAGTACCTTGCAAACATTTGTTAGGTAAACCACATTTCTACAGGAGATAAAACATTTCTAAAACAGAGAATCACAGAATAGTTGTGGTTGGAAACGACCTCTAAGATCACTGTGTCCAACTATCAAACTATCAACACCCCTACCACCACACCAGCCCCATGGTAAAATAAAATATATCTATCCCCATAACCCCATGCTCACATCCTAAAGTGCCTCATCTTGCCATTTTCTCTAGGCCTATCAATATTTCTTTGAGAGAAGAGGCCACTACCCACCTTCCCCACAACCTCTTTTTAGGTGGTTGTAGAGTGCAGTAAGGTCTCCTCTCGGCCTCCAAACTCCATGCCCAATTCCCTCAGCCTCTCCTCACAGGATTTGTTCTCCAGACCCTTCACCAGCTCTGTTGCCCTTCTCTGAACCCTCTCCAGCAGCTCAATGTCCTTGTAGTGAGGGACCCAGAACTGAACACAGCACTTGAGGTGCAGCCTCATCAGTGCCTAACCTGCAGGTTAGGATGCCCTCAGAAAACAGTGCTAGTTGGAATATATTATGATATTGATACTCAGTTGCCACAAAATTGTCCTAAAATATCACATTGAACTAAAGCCCTTGTTTTGCATCCACATTCATGGATATCTGCCTGAAATAGTATTAAATATAGGAATGATGTAATGAAAATGAATGTAATGAAAGGAATGATGTAATGAAAATACTTGTGATTATATACTGCAAATTTATCTAGAGGAAAGGAAAAAAAGGTGGGATATATGAACTCTCTGTGTGCATATGAACTTTCAGCCAAGAAAGTAAAATAACTTATGCACATTGTTTAAAAGTCAGGAAAACAAAACTTGACATGAAAATGTAAGTATGGTAATGATTTCTATTCAATTGCTGTATCTGCAAGAACACAAATAAGAACACGAAGCAGACAGGTGAAATGCCTGGTATTGTGCTGGAGCAGAGCTGTATTAAGAGTTTCAGGAGCAGAATGTATTATGAAGGAGAGTTGAATTCTCTGGGGAGAGTTTCTTGATAATTTTGTGAAACTGTTGAGAGAAGTAATCTCTTTGAATTATTTCATAAACTTGTTGGCTTAATGGTATTTTAATATTTCACAGTATTGTGATTTTTCTTAGTGTCATGAAAGTCTTCATTGGCCTCACGTATGCGAAGCAAAAGTTGGAAGAGATATTTCTCACTAAAGGGTATTAGTGAGATGTTTCATTGCCCGCAAGTTAGAAATTACTGTGTAGCAGGAAACATATTATGCACCCTAAAGCCATTGCCTCTGTGCTGCATTTCTAGAATTCAGGCTTAAGCCAATAAATAAAGGTGGAAATATTGCCCAGGAATTTCATACTGATAATCAGTGACGAATCTGAATCACAGCTACTTATCTGGTAGAGAAGGACCACTGTGATATTGAAGAAACCATGACCAAGTCATCTTTTACACACACACACAAAAAAAATAAAAAAGCAAACCACCAAGCAAACCAAAATAATTTCTGTAACTTCTCCAATTGCTTTAACAGCAAAGAAAAGGGTGGTGTCAGGAGCATGGAGCCAGTCTTTTTTCTGTGGTGGTCAGTGACAGGACAAGAGGTAATGAGCACAAAGTTGAATCAATAGGAATTTTCTTCTAAACATGAGGAGAAACTTCTTTACTTAGAGGGTAGCAGAGCACTGGAACAGGCTGCCCAGAGAGGTGATGGAGTCTGCATCTCTGGAGATATTTAGAACCCACCTGGACACAATCCTGTGCAATCTGCTCTAGGTGAACCTTCCCTGGCAAGGGGGTTTGACTTGATGATCTCCTAGATGTACCTTTCAACCCTGAACATTCTGTGATTCTGTGAAAACTGATTTTATGAAGTTCTGTGAGTTGAAAAATGAAAGGAGCAAAGAAGGGGATTCAACAGGAGCTGGATATGCATATTGAAACTTGTCATTGACAGTAAAAGTGCTTCTGAAGACAGAAACATCTAGTGTTGCTTTCATAAAAGAAAATTATAAATAGATTTGGTAAGCTACAAATCCAGCACATTCCTATTGAGAAAAACACCTGTGCTCTATGTCCTTCTCATAGAGTTCTTTAGGAGGCTTCCATTTACATTGGAAAATATGGTAGAAGTGTCGTTCCTCTTAACCTTGGATCAGCAGAGAATCTCAAGTTGCACTTAGTACTGGCTTCTCAAGGTATCCAGGAAAAGCAAAACCTTTTGCAAATATCTGGTGGATTTTTATACAGTGTTGGTGCTGATCACTTCCAAATCCTGTGACACAAAGCTTACTGCGGGGTAGGGCTTAGTAAGGATTTAGTAGTAGCAGTTCCCAAATGCACGTAATTAAGTTCATAAAGAAATTTACCCGTGGCCCTTATAAATGGAATACAACTATGGCATTGTCTTGATGGACCTTAAAACATGTGATGGATTGACTGCTATTAGTGATGGCTGGATTAAAAAAATAATAAAGGAGAAAGGAAACCATCTGCAAGCAGTGTCAGGCCCTGTCTGTAGTTTGCAGTAGTCCTGGCTTTCTTCCTGAAGGGAAGAATAGAATGTCTGTGCAGAATAAAGGGCTGAGGCATCACAGGCAGCTTTTTTCTATCCGAAAGTTTGTTTCTAAGATCAGTTGACCATTCTTTCTGGGCTTCAGGTTTTAATTTTGTTTGATGAGCTGTCAGGATTTCTATGGGGAAGCTGCAGAATTAATGGAATGTGGTGCAGTGCATAGGCCTTGCTTTGTTTTGAGTTTTACAGCTTAAGGTCTCTCCATCTATCCTTGGTTCAACTAACATAGGTAGGATTTTTATCTTGTATTAGAGTATTCTACATTTATTGAAATATTTTTGTTGAATGGGATTGATCCCTTAACCCAAATCAAAATTACAAAAGTATATTGGAGTAAGACACAATATTCTTTAATTTTAAGGGAAGGCTTATGAAACAAAATAAATAGGTTTGTCAAGCTTTATTTTTCTCTTCCTGTCCATTTTTGCTGGCTTTTAGTCATTGAATTTTTGAAACACCATCCTCCCAAAAATCTAAATGTATTTCTAGATTCCTTTTCTCCTACTACATATTAATGAGATCAGTTTTCAAGTTGTTCCTACCTGTTTTTCCTTCTGAGCTGTGTCTTAATAAACTCTGTTGTTCCAGTTTTCATTGTCTCTACTTCAGCATTCATTATGATGTCAACTTCATTAATGCTGAATGAGATTCTGAAGTTCCTTCATGTACCTATTCATTTCTTGGCAGCCAAAGAACTCTATAGAATTTGGAAAATATAACTTGGAATCTGTTCCCCGTAACTAGTCCAAATCCAAAAAGTTCAAATATTAAAAACACTTTTATTTGAGAAAGTTTAGATGCTTATGAAGCAGTTTTTTTCCATGATGTTTTTCTGTTGCTATCCTAGGGTATTCCAAATCCCTAGGTATTTATTTTTGTTCTTCAAGTCACACTGCTCTATTTCTGACAGTTCGGTTAAATGCTGTCATTCAGACACTTGTCCTCAGTTATCCTGATGTAATACATGTATGTCATTTTAAATTTCAGTTCATCTCGAGGAAGCAATTTATGATTTGATGAGGTGTCTAAGTGGTATTTAGCTTGGACTGAATCAAAAACACCCTGATGCTCAGATTTACGCAGCTAAAATTTTGTGCAGTGTGCCAGGAAGTTTTATTTCAGTAGTTTGCCTTATGCAACTGAAGAAATCAGTCAGATTATTTAGATGTCATATTGCAGAGATACAATACTGTGGGAGATCTAATACTGAATATTTTTAAGGATCTGAGTTTGAAAATGTGGTCACAGCAAATATGTGGGATGAAATCATGTTGCACTGATTTCAGTTAGTTCTGCAGTTATGTCTGTGCCAACTGTGAAGTAGTAATTTTAGTCTTGTTTCTTCAAAAGTCCCTGTTATTTGATTTTTTTTTTTCTATTTTAAATTATCTGTTCAGACAGCTACCACTGCAAACTATTGTGTGTTTTAAATTCATACTATATTGCTTGGGATTTGATCCCATACTTCACTTTTTTTGTTACCATAAGTAAGTGAGGTTAGCCATAAATAGTCCAGTTTGTACAAGAATGTATTGTACATGTAACTTTTTAAAATTGAAAATATTAAATATCTGGTACCATGAAGTATTAGTAATTCCAGAACATCTGCAAAATATAACATATGTACATATATACATGATTGTGAAGTGCTGTGGCCTTGAAATTTCTTTGTATTGGTTTTATTTATTCATTTGATATCACTAAATGTCTGTAATAGAAATAGTTAAAAAGTTTCTAGAACTTACGAATGTATGTGTTGAGAATAAAGCTAGCTTGTATTTCATTCCTTAATTTGCAGAAGTAAATCACTGTGAGGTATATGTGACAGTGTTAACATGTATTAGCAATTGTACAGAGGCAAAATTGTAGGGTATAAGCTAGATAGGTGCTTGAGCTGAAATTCTGTGTAATCAACAGAGGAGGAGTCAGGATGAGTCTCATCGCTAAGCTAATAGCTAAATGTTGAATTAAATTTTGGAAGAAAACTCCCTGGGCTTCACATTGATAATGTTTAGTCTTTTTTTCTCTCTTTAAATGTGGCAGAAACTTGAATAACAGTGACAGCTTCCAACTTCTACTCTACTACATTTACAAAGAGTTACTGTGATAATATTTCTGATACAAAAATTGTGCTGTGTTCTGCAGCTGCTACATCACCATCGCCTGGTTCAGACATGGCTTAGCAGTGCTATGATGCTGATTACAGCTTGTCAAACGTTTCAGGCTGCTCCTATATATTTCAATGAAGCAGAGATTTTATAAAAGTAGGGTCTGCAGCAACACCACTACATTTCAGAAGCTTTTATTTTACACCATTTTAAGCTGTCATATTATGCAGAAGAAGATTTTCTTTAAATTGATTTTTGTTTTCTTGAATAGAGAAATGAAATTGTCTCAGATTTTTTTCAATGTCATTTCCAAAAGCTTTAATTTTTAGGGTCCAGTTTTATGGGCAGTTGAACAATAATGTAGAGTAGACTATTTTATTATTTATTTCTGACACTGTAAAACAAGTCTAACAAAATACAGAAGCACCTTGCTTTGAAGTAGACAGCTATTTTTATCCCAATGTGCAACTACTGCATCTCATATTTAGCTTTTTTTTGATTATTAATTCAGCAGGGCAGGGACTTTGGTGTAACAGGTGTAAAGCAGCTTGTGTAAAACAACATGATTCTGCATCAATTTTATTCTATGATAGAAGTAAAAGTAAAATGAACTCCTTCTTCCAGTTTTTCCTGTTTTTCTGTAGATATCTATTGACAAAAAAATGGAACTGAAGTCAAAAGTGAGATTTTCGCTGACCTGAAGGCATGAGAGATACTCTGAAAGGCAGTAGAGGTGTCTGAAATAAAATGGATAGAGTTTTTGTGTGGCATTTAGCACAGTGAACATTCACAGGAGAGTAGTCTTCACGGTGTCTTACCTTATTATTGCATTTGTTATCACTCATATTTTCTTACCTTGAGAATCATTACTTTCTCCTTTGTTTCTCCCCTTTCCATCTCCATTTCTTTCACTGCAGCTGATTCAGCATTATTATGGCTAGAACCTGTGCCAGTCAGTGCACTGTTTTCTACTGCTCAGACTGGTGCAGCTTCGTAGCTGTTTGACACTCAGTACATTTAACTGAGAGTGACAAGTCTTCCAGTTATAAAAGTTGTGTCTGTTTAGATCAAAAAGGGAAATATGTTTCTCTTTACCAATGCTAAGAAAATGTGAGCAGAAAGCCATGGGAACTGCAATAGAACTTCATGATGCAGCACTCCTGAGAGGCTCTCTGGGTGCATCATCTTGCTGCCTCTGCAACTCCTCCTCAGATGCCTTCTCCTCTCTGCTTCACTTGATTACATATTACCTATTGAGGAAATTAAACCATGTATTTTTGTTACATTCCCTTAAATTATCTTCTGAAAATTTAAGCTCACTAGTCAAAGACATTTATTTTAATGTATTTAGTAAATTCAGCAAAATGATTGCAAGAAAAGCTGGAATATAAATTCCAGCAAATGCTTCCTTTTGACATCATACAGACAAAGGATTGTAGATGGAATCATGCAGTCCATAAATAACTGTCTCAAGCTCTGTTTGCCAAAATGTCATCGACAGTGAGTTTTGTTATGCTGCTTAATTGTATATTGTTTCATATATTTTTAAATTACAGGCAGAGATTGTACTTAATATAGAAAACTTTATCCACTGTGCTAGTTTGCACCTTGCAGTAATGCATTTCAGTTTACTTTTAGTTTCGTTCAGCTCCCAGAAATGATGCTGTTGCCCACCTGTAACTTGAGTGGGTATTTTTCCCTTTGGAAATTCGGGTGCTGTGTTAGAAGCCTAGTGCAACTCGTATATCCTATTTAAAGTCTGTTAAAAATATGTTTTAACTATGTTTCCTGTTGAGAAGTTGTGATTTTTTTTTTTTTTTCCAGTGTGAAAACTGACAAGAAGATGCCAAATAACTGAATAAGTAGCTAGCCTGTTTTTCTGTTAGGATTCCTGCTTGGGGCCCCAGCTCTTATCATTAAAAGTCTGCCTGTGACATAGCTTTTGAGAAATCATGTGCCCTGTTAGTCCTTTTATTAAAGCCTGGGGCCATTAGGTCATAGATAGTGGACAGTCTGATCAGGCTGTGGAGTTTCTGCAGAGGTATTATAATCTTTAACCATCTACTGATTTTCAAGGAGCTGAGTAAGAACTTTTTCTCACCACTTCTGAAATGCTGTGTGTATGAAAGCTGCTTTCATGTTGGTGGTGAAGAATGTGAAGCGTGGTCAGCGTACCCTGGTTTGGAGAAAGAATTGCTGAACTCCTCACTTGGGCCAGGGAATAAAGCACAAACCCCCATAGTAATAAAAGTTTTAGTGTGATCTGTTTGCTTGAACTTGGCTATATAATATGGATGTGTGCGTGCCTCAAATTATAATGCTTTTATTTACGGTGAAAAACAGATGGAAGCTTTTGGAGTAAATCTTCAAACGTTGTCCAGTTACTGTTGTCAGTTAGGTAGCTTGAGTTCCAAGTTAGACTTTGTCGTCATTTTTCCCTTGACAGAAGGATTCTGATGTTTCAAACTTTGCTGCTTTCCCCAGGTACATCATCTAGTCTAGTAAAAAATACTGCTTTTACCACAAATTTTACTTTCTTTTAGGGAATATCTAGATGCAGGTATGAACACTTGTAAATCAAGAAATACAAAAGATAGTGGATTAAAACCCCTGAAATTTTATTTCTATCTTATTTGGGTTTTTTTATTCTTAGTAAATAACTGATCTTGTCTTAAAACATCATGTACTTACTTTTATCCATTCATAAGTGACTTTTATCCATTCTTTGCATTCCTGTCCCTAGACATTGTACCAGATGAAACTGTCAGTTGATCAGTCCGAATTAACCCCTATCCCTGGCTGACAACTAGTATTTCTTTCTTTAGTTTTCGTAATCTGTGTTACACTTCACTCTGCCTCTTAGCCAGGCATGCAGCCTTGAAATGAAGAGAAGATGGAAATATTCTACTGTGAAGTATTTTCCAGATATATCTGGCCATAGCTTCTTGCTGTTAGTTTTGTTTATACCAGATTTTATTACAGAATTCTTGTGTGCCCTCTTCCCCCGTTGTCACATTTCCAGTGACTGTTGTAGCTCTTCTGCCATAGTATTACTGGAACTTGCTCTCAAGTTACTTGGTTGGCCAACAGGTACTTCTCATGGTTGCTGCTCTCCTGCACTGTGTCACCTGTGGGGACTTCTCAGGGTCACTCCTCACCTGCACCATGTCTCCTGACAGGTACTTGTCAGGCTCAGTGCTCTTTGGCACCCTGTAACATTCTGTCACTTCTGCCAACATTCCAGGTCTGAGGCTTCTCTACTCCTTAAATGCATGCTGGGTCTTAGTGTTGAATCCTTGTGGTTTTCTAGGAAGTTACAGGTTTTCTAAAGACCAAGTGGAGAAAAAAATACAGAATCTGTTGTTTTGTGGGGTTTTTTGTGGGGTTTTGGGGCATTTTTTCGGGGTCTTTTTAAATCTGTCACAGTTATAAGGTGATAATTGTACAACAGTAAATGTTATTAATTAGAGAAAAAAAAAATCTTTTGAAGATTGTAGCAAAGATTAAAGCCATTCTGGGGCAAAATGTTTTTTTCCAGTGGTTATCAGAGCTAAAGCACATAGCACAGGGGGAAGTTGTGGTGAAGAGCTCTTGGTATGGATGAAAACAGGATACTTCAATTTTTTAATTGAGGGGTTTTGAAGGAGATTTTTATGCTAAATTTTCAAGAGAATTGAACTAGCATAAATAAGATGAAATCACCATAATAATGGAAATTAAGAGCCAAGGAATTTTAGGCCTAATTCTGCCTAGGGCTGGTGTATCTCATATGTCCTTACCTTGTCTGACTGTTGTGCTGCTGAGCTGATCTGTATTTCTTGCAGTGTCCCCTTATGAGCATGGCTTAAGGAAAGGGAAGCCCAGCTTTCCTCCTTCTCCCTCATTCCATTGGGGTTTATTAGAAATTGTTTTCCCTTTCTTACAAAGTTGTATCTGTATCTTCAGTGGCATCCATTCAACCCAGAGTGATGTGTTTGGTCAGGTTGTCTTCCCTTTGTCTCTGGCTTAAAAAGAGTATTGGACAGGCAGTAGTCCTTTAATTGATTTTCCTCTTTGCAGACAGGACATTTATGTAGCAAATATTGACATGCAGCCTAATTAGTAAGTTGTACTTACGATGATGAATCTCCAGATGAGGAGCTAGCTTAGTAAGGAGAAACATTTTAGTTAAAGTGTAACTCAGCTTAGTGAAAAGGTAGGTACAAAAAATTGAATAAAACCAGCTAACCAGTATTTGCTCAAATAAATTCCTCTGACTAATTGTGAAGTCTGTCTGAAGACTTATGATGTTAATATACTTTTGAAAGTAATTTAGATACAATTCGAAATTGTTTTCAGAACATGCTATAAATAAGAGCCATCAACCAAGCTATTAAGCAAGGAAATTAATATGACTGAGGAGCAAAGTAATTCTGTGAAGAAAGGAAATGGAAAATTATTGTCAAAAAACATTGACAGTACTTGTTTTCCTTCAAGAATATATGTAAAATATGGAGCAAAATTCTTGGGGCTGTTACCAGTTTTTACAATTGATTTACTGAAGCCACTTCTGCTTTGGAGTATTGTTTTCTAACTCAAGGAAACAAGATGGAAAAGGAACTATAACTAGCTCTTGTAGGTGGGGATTAATTTCTCTTTGGATATGCTATCTTCACAGTAAGCTTGTGGAAGAAAATGATCTGACTGGTACAACTAACTGATTAGCTCTGCTGTTTCAAGCTCTGACGTGAATGTTTTAATGACTTAGCCTGCTGGGAAAGAAGAAAATTACTCAGCTAAACATATCTGGGCACAGTTTTGATTTACAAATTGTTGACCTTTTGTTTTAATTTTCAAGTGGTAATTATTTTTCCTTTCTAACAGTAGACCAGCAAGATACTCAACCGTGATTCCAGTAGAGTCAGTGGTCCAGCAAATTCCCTGCCATGAGCTCTTGTCCATACAGAGAGTTCACTGGAGAATTGTCATGTGTCTGCATTATGTGTTTACCACTCTTGGTATGACTCAACCAACAAGAGGCAGGATTCCACTAGGATTGTATTCAAATTTAAGAGTGACAGGGAGTGAAAGTGATTACATTCCTTTAACACCAGTACATGGCAGAGAGAGCAAACCAGGGCATCTCTGATGGACTGCAGTCTTGTGTGAACTCATGTAAAACTTGAGTGCTTCTTAGCCACCTATGCTGTGAATTTAGCATGAGAGAGAATTTAAAATCTGAATAATGAAATACCATATTTAGAGTACACTGAATGAAAAAATTCAGAAATTGATTGGAATTCTATTGAAATGAGCCCCAGCAGGACATCTGCTGCTGAGGTTAGATTGCAACTAGCGGGAGGTCCTGCATGCAGACTTCTAATTAGAAAAGCCCTTTATTTTCAAAATGATTTCCTGATTTATGGATGAGAACATTTTTTCTCATGCATAGATAGATCATTGTGCAGAGAGCCAACTGTGCAGAGTTTTTCTTTCAAGATGATAGAACTGATAGGCAGATTGCAAGTAAGCCTCTGGAAGATTGTGAAGGATAATAGTTGTGAAAGCATTTCAATAAAATAAATAGAGAGCTTTTTCAGTGTATATTGAAATAATTAGCCATAAACTCAGGGCCATCAAAGTACAACGTTTCTGCCAGTTGTATACCAGCATCCTGGTGTTTCTTTTCCTTTCTGTTAAAAGTGAAACGTTACTTTGCTTTAAATTGTGTCTTTAAAAATTGCTTCATAGCTGGAATTAGTCACTCCATCCATTTTCTTTGCTAGTACTTCAAATAAGCATAAAAGCTAAAATGTTAATGATGCTGTAGTGTTATTCATGATTAGCAGCTTGATAAGCTGATTCTCTCATTAGGCTTTCCAATGTCTGCATTGTTTTAGAAAGGACTGGAGAGGAAGTGCTGGCTGCTAGCAGCTTGTCTTGTCTTACAAACTACCATTGGTCAAAATCAGCAATTGTTTATTTTATTTTATTTGGTTTTGTTTCCTCTACTTTTATTATTCATAAGAGGCAGCAAAATTAATTTTATGTCTGCAGATATGTATGGAACTGTGTGAGAATTAACTCCTCTGTGCCTTCATTATAATGACTTCACCAGCATGCTGTAGAGTTCAGACTTTAAAGATCTCTTGTCTTTATAAAGGTATAAAGCCTTAAAATGTCCGTTGTTTCTGTAGTAGTTTACACTATTTTTAGTAATATGAAGGTGATTGACAGCAAGCATAAATAGTAATTTTTCACAAGAATATTCCAATAAATTTTAATTAATGCAAGTATTTGTCTCAAAATATAAAGACAACGTTGTTAACTCTGAAGATCTTTCTTGTTGGCTTTATTAATCGATCTAATTAAGCTGGCTAATTTGAGACTTATCAGAAGTAAAATACATTTTAGCAGTGATGTGACACTCATATTTACTGCTATTTGGAAGTGACAGTAGTGTTAACATTTGTGCAGAAAGGACCTAATATTTGAGAAGTCTGTTAGCTGGAAGAAGAAGATTAATATATAATTGCTGGCAATCAAAATAGTTTTATGCAAAGTTGATCTTGTGATACAAATTATAGTGTCATCATCACGTAGGAAGTGCTAATTGAAAGAGAAGCACAGTGGTTTTCAGGGACTGAGTTGGCTGTGTTCTTGGCTATGAGGTTTTCTAATGAAGCCTTTTCTCCTGCAGAACTGAACCACAGTATTTTTTCCTAATTTCAGTGTTCTCTGAAATACCATTCTAATATAGGTCCATGCTGAAACAGGTAGATTGAAACCAGTGGCTGTGATTTTTGTCTTCTCTTACATGTCCTTTTATGTTGACATATTGACCCTTGGGGTAGCAGAGTAGTTTATATCATGAAAGAGAAAATCCTTTTATCTTTAATTGTTGTTTAATTATGCTGCTAAGCAAAAGTATAATACTTAAAGTTTATTTATTGACTTCTGCCTGGAATCTTACCTTTTCAAATCTTTTTTTTTTTTTTTTTTCTGAGAATGAAAGGGCTGTTAGTTTAAACATTAAATCAAATGTAACAATGGAGGAAAAAAAATGTACTTTTTTATTCCTGTTGAAGGTTAGATAATATCTAAAGAGCTACAAGATAAACATCACTTCTGTGCTGCACACTCATCTCATATGAACTAAAACTGAAAGCACTCGGCTTGGCAGGTTTCTACATCTTTATTTGGAATGTTACTATCAACATTTGTACTTCGGAAAACTGATACTTTCAAGGATGTTGGCAGTGGTGGTCATAAAAAATAGCATTATATTGCAATAATATCTTCTGTTTGATATTTAGTGTTGCTTTATATCCTACTGGAGTCCATACTACTCAGAAGTAGATTTACACATACTCGTTTCACTGTCCACTTAAAAGCATCACCAAAGGACTGTGGTAGAGTTTGTTATAGGAAGAAAACCAACCCTAAAGCAGAATATAGAGCATTTGAGGATAGCCAAAAGAACTATGTCTGATCATGTAATACCAGCTCAGTTCCTTATTTACCATTTATCTTGTAGGCACATGGACAATTAAGAGTAATATTCTTTGATATCAGAGTTCAAGCATAAGTATTAAAGTTTTAATGGCTACTGCAGTGATGCTAAGGTTTATTTTCATAGTGGTTTTATCTGTTCCAGTCAAAGTGCCTTGCAAAGGAACTCACCATCACTGTTGCCATCTTGCAGATAAGGAAATGAAGTCATGGGGAGAAAAAATTATATGCCCAAAGCTACTATGCAGACTGGTGTGAGTAAAACATGCTGAAAACAGGTTTCCTATGCACTTTATTTCTAAGGACATTGTGCCTTTTCTTTGCTTATGGAGACAGAAAATTACAGGACCTAAAGTCCCAAACATTACAGCCAGGGAGGATTTGTAAGCTTTGGAGGGATAATCTTGTTCTGGTACTCTTGTGGTGCTCAAAATCACTGTCATTGACCATTTCTTTAGACCAGCTGCACTGCTTGTCTCCTTGCTAGACTGCAAAAATGTTCATGTTCCAGTCTGTGGTCCATCCAGAGGTTTTGTTTCTTTGCTGTCTTTCCTTCTCACAGAAGAGCTTGCCTGGTGTGCTGCTGTTTCTGAGCAACCTACATCCTCTGACTACATCCAGTAAGGATCCATATTACTGGCTGTTCTGAGGACTGTTCTTAACAGAAAATTTCTTGGCATGAGGACTGCCTGCTGGTTTATGTTGACCATTACAGGATGGAGAACTAAACTGCTTTATTCTTAAGTAAAAAGCTGATTTGAAATGTAACTTTAAGTTTGCTAAATATGGGAAGAGTAGAACACGTATATTTCAGGAAATTGCTTTCTCAGAAGTCATGATGAGACTTTGACAGCTATATTGTTTGTATTTTGATAACACTGACAGGTGTTTTCTTTACTTTAGAAATGTCAAAGTGGAGCTGTGTTTTAAAAACTCTGCAGAAAATCTAAGAATTCCTCTGGCAAAATTTCTGTGAATCAGCAATTTAGGGTCTTTAAAAAAACCCAAATCTTGCATTATTATATAGTTCAGCAGTAACATCCAATTTTTGGAAACTTCTTTGCGTGATTTAATTAACAGGATTATGCTTAGAAAACAAAACAAAACAAAAATACCCCAAAGAACTGAAGGGATTTTATAGGTGAAAAGTATAAGCTTGGTGTTTGGGACACTTGAAATTGGATTTAAACCTCAGTCCCTTGAGGAGAGGATTGAACCCGGCTCCTCCTATTCCTGTGTAACTGCTGTAAGTGCCAGGTTATTATTTTTCCTTTTCCATTAAGTTGAAAAGATGATGGTGAGCTCTGAAAATTACAGCTAAAGGACAGTATATCATGGAATAGGCTTGTGATATGCAGGTGTTTATACTGAATATTGGTTTACTGGGGACACAAAAAATTAAGAACAAATAATAAGGAGGCTGAGCACTGGTCTTGGGCATGCATAGTGTGCAGTGGGTGTTTGCAGACATCTGGCAAAGAGTGACCTGTGCTGTAAAACCCAGAAGCACAGCAGAGCTGACCTGGCTCTGGGACTGCTTCAGACACCCTGAGCCTGAATTCCCCTGTGCTGAGCTGCAGTCAGGTTTTGCTGCAAGATGAAGCCACTCTCTCCAGACTTCACTTTGTGAGGTGAAATGCCAACAAATTCAGATTAAAAACATCTGCAAATGACTGTGATTTCTGATGGATTTGGGCTGCAGGCCATAATTCAGTAGTTAATCTGCCTGTCAACACAGGGAGCTGAACCTCAGCTCCCTCCTGCACGTGATTCTCTCTGGGAAGCCAAGGCTCTTGGCAGCTTATTTTTTCTGTATCATCAGTCAACACAGCAAGCTTTAACTAACTCCTGCCTATGACACCAGCTGTTGCAAAACATTATTTTAGAAATGCTTTGGCCATCCTCTTGCAGTCTCAATGTTGTCTCTTTGTGGATGTTATTTTTAATTTACTTCAGATACATTGCAGTAAACTCCGAAGTTGGCTGTTAGCTTGTCAGTAATAATACAGTATGTGCTCTATGCAATAGGTACTGATTGTATCAATAACCTCTGTATTTTTGCATCCCAAAATAAGCAGGTCAACCCAGATAACTTAAAAACTTCATGAGAATTCAAGTAGTTGCTTTTTATGAAAAACATTTAATACTGTGGGTGAAATCAGAGTGTGGCCTCCCACTTGAATGTGGCAAAAATTACTCTGGGGACTAAAGTATTTGTTTTGTAAATTATGAGAACTTAAGTGTGATGTCAGCACAATTCCAGCACTGTTACGTTGTGCTGTAAGGACATTTTTGTTAGAATTTATTATTTTAGGGAGCACATTCTTGTTTTCTAGGCTTAAAGAATGTCATTCATGTCATCTTAAGTGATCAATTCATGTTTTTATCAGTTAGAGGAAGTTTTTACTTTCCCTACTAGCTCTAGGATTTTACCAGCCTCCAGATATGGGAGTATGACCCACTAGCCACTATTCTGCTGTCTGATGACTTTTTTACCCATCTGATTTCCCTTCACTGTTGGAGGCAATGTCAAACACCTTCCTGAGGTTGAGGTAAATGACATCTACTGCTTTCTTCTCGTCCCTAAGTGAAACTTGAAAGTATCTTCAGCAGTGTTTCTCCTTCATGTGTACATGTTTAGTATATGTGGAGCAAAGTAGACTATCATAAGATTAAAGCTAAGCATGTTCAATTTAATCTTAATTTCATTATTTTTTGCCCACTTTTTATAATAATCAAAGGGAATATAATGATATTTTTCTTTTAGTTTTCGTGGGTGGGGGCAAGACAAATATTTTCATATAAAATTATTTTAACTGATTATTGTCTGTGTCTTGCTTTTGTTACAAGAAAACAAAGGAGCCATAAATTGCTTCCTACTTTCCTGCAGCATAGCTTGATAAATGTAATGCATCCAAGAGAAAGACTAAAAAGTATGGAGTGAGGATGGGGAAGTAAGACTCTACAGCAGCATGAGAAGCAGCTTGACTGGGTCTTCAAGAGTCAGGCACTGCTCCTGATTCTTTCCTTCATGTCTGCTTCCCATAGTATTCCTGTTTGTTCCTGTTGTTGCTTCCCAACAGTCTTGTCCTTGGATGTGGATACATTAACTTTTGCTTGTGCTGGTGGGAGCCCTTCAGCTGTCTCAGAGTCACAACTTATTTTAAAAGACTGAGATAAAGAAGACAGAATTTTAATTGCAGACTCATTTCTGGTGGATCCATAGAATCTGGGATCTGAAGGACAGTGGATGGCAGTGGGAACAGCATTGATACTGTAATGGTATAGTAGCATTATTCAGAGCTCATGAGATATGTATTCTTTACATTAATTTGTTGATTCTAGCTACATATAGCAGAAGTTTACATTATTTCACTGAAGTATGTCTAAAAAGATTTGCATGATAAAGTATCAGTAGCAAAGCTCAAATAAATTTACCACTGAGACAACTGAATAAACACAGTGTTTAAAATGTATGAGTCTAACCAGATGTCCTTTGTGAGCCCATAGACTGCAGTTACTTAAATGCTGAAATACATTTGGACATAGTCAGCCTGTGCTGCACCAGGTGCCTGAGCTTGCTGCTTGTATGAAGATCCCTTGATGTTGCAGCTCTGGGCAAGCAGCAGCTTGAGGACCTTCCTCAGTGTCTCACTGCCTGGTTTGTTTTTGAATGTTGCTATCGAAGAGGAGTGCCTAGAAACAAGATATTAATTCTGCAGATGATGGGGAGACAGAACAAGGTGAGGAGGCCAAGCAGCTTATTAACTACCACTTTGACTAGGAGCAAGCAAGTTACTCAGAGTGGTTGAGAGAAGAGGGACCTTTTCTGGGAGGGAAGAGTTGTCTTACAACTGCATCACTGCTACTTCATGCCTGTAAATCTACTCACAGAATTCTCCTTCTGCATGGTATTGTTGTGACACTGAATTCTACTCACAACTGGTTCAGACCCTGCAAACTGAAGTCTAAATGAATTCCATCACCTGAATTTTGGAGCTGTATAAAGCACAGACAGCTAAAGGGAAGAGATTTTATTAGTGGAGTGTGGAGAGAATTCTGTCCTGAAAGGGGACAATCTTTAACCTTGGCTCTAGGTATTTTAGGTAATCTGGAAAGAAAACTGTGGATTTGGTGCTTCTGTTAAGTCACTGTTGGAGCTGATGTTATTTTTTATGCCTCTTTCTGCATAAGGAATAAAAAGGATAAAAATACAAAATCTTAGGTAAACAGCTTTGAAATCTCTGATGCAAACTGCTGTAAAAACTGAATTTAATTACACATCTTTGAGATACTAATGGGGAGATCTCCGTGGAAGGGATGGATCTGCCCATTCCCTGAACTCATTGTTAGGGCTGTCTTATGTGTTGAGCAGTGTCCTTGATCACCTCATCATGAAGGGTAAGGTTATTTTAAAACATCTTCTCTTGTATGAGTCTTATCCTTTCCTAGCAACACAGGTCAAAACAATCATAAACAGTGAGTTTTAGTGTGAGGGCAAATGATAGGAAGTGCTTGCTGTCTCTGCATACTGTATATTTCAAGAAGATAATGATGAGTTTTTCATTCCAGAGGGAATAAAGCCAAACCATATGATGTGTGTGGTTGTCCTGTGTGCAAGCTGTGTCTCTTTTTCTCTCCAGTGTGTAAATGAAATTTGTCACTTTGCAGTATAAGTGCAATTTATCTTCTGCTTTGTTTTCTTTTCTGTTTAGTTTAGGGTTTGAGATGGAGCTGATACTTAAAAACATTTTTTTAAGAAGTTGGAATAAGAAAATTATTTTTTGTGAAGACTGAATCTAAATAATTTTAAAATAACATCTTTGCATATTTTAGTATTTTTATGTCAGCTAAACAAAACACCACCACAAACCCCATTAATAAGCATTTTTAATCAGAAAAAAATAATTTTCTATTTTGTAATTATGTAATATTAAGATATTTATCTAAAATATATTTTTTAAAACTCCATCCATCAGTATCTAGATTTCTTTCTTTCCCTGTGTGCAAAGCCCTGTAAATTATTTGCAAATGCTCTTAAGTGATTTTTTGCATTAGTTTATCGGCAGAATAGTAACAGATTTCTACTTAGTCTTGTATTCCTTTGCACACAGGTATCAACACACAGTTTCTGCTGTGGAACTCTCAGGGAAGACATTATTTCTGTTCATTGTTTAGGGGTTTTTTTAAGTGTTTTTTCCTACTAAGTTCTGTTAGATCTTGTATATGTATTTTTAAAATGTGGATTGTTTTAATTGTGAGGTAGCACATTACAGTTTTACAAAAGAGAGGTAAATGATATGTTGAAGTTCTCTAAATAAGTCTGCTGATGTCCAAGAAATGGCACACACTGTTTGCCTGTCTTCAAGCCAAAGGGGAAGATACAGCTTCTGAATAGAGCATAGAAATACATTTGCACAGAAGCACAACATGGGACCCCTGGTCAATTGACCACTTGAGAAGATGTAGATATCCTGACTTTGTAGTTGTCCAGCTTTCACATGGAAACTCCTCAAAGCCAAACCTGTTAAGCTTTCTAGGGTAGTCCATGGCAGTGAAATGGTTTTCTATTCTCTTGGGACATAAAGGAAAAAAAAAAAATCTTGGACAGTGTAGAGGAGAGTGTTGCAGAAAATTTGATTTAAATATTTAATTGATGGCATTTTTTCTTCCTGGAAGGGATTGTTACTTTGTTGTATCATAGGCACCTGTGTGTTAAAAGCAGTTTTGTTTAGTGCTTTTGAACAAGTTGCATGTATGTCAAACACCTATCATTACTACACCAATGCTCCAGTCTGCTCATCTGGCCGTGAAAAGGTGGTACAAATGGAGAGTAAGTTTGGGGTGTACTGATGTCCTGCAGAACAGGGACTTCATCACTGTCACTGTCTCGGAAGAAAACTGGTTGTATATTGCTTGAGAGAATCACTTGCTCTACAACTATGTGGAGGTACCACTCTCAAGTAATATCAAACATTTCTCATTAAGTCCTTGGTCTTTTTGACAATGAAGATTTAAAAAATCTGCTATTGGGACAATTTGTTTGGGCCATACTACTGATCTGGTAACATGTATTACTTTTTTTTCTTTAGATGCACATGTGTAAATACTGCTGACCTGGTTTGTACCAAAATGATTTAAAAATTCTTAGATAAAATCTAAAATCTGATACTATCTGGAAAGTAATTTCTTTTAATGATTTTATTAAATATTAAACAGCTTTATAATTGAGCTAAAGGAAAATTTATCAGAAATTATCTGAATCATTAGCCTTTTAAATTTGATAATTGCTTTCTGGCATTCTATAGGATGCTTATAAAGTCCTACTAGAAAAATGGAGAAAAAGCTCCTTAAATGAGCTGTATCATTAAAATCTACTGATGAAGTAATCATGGGTTTTGCTTTTGATCTGTATATGGACAGGACCAAAATTATAATTCAGTCTTTACTTGGATCCATAGATCCTCATTAAAGCAGTGGCTGTCTCATTCAGGGATTTAGAATGGCATATGCATTACTTTTAATAGAAATAAAATAGCCCAATATTTGATTACTAGAGGAAGTATTGGAATATGATAATCATATATTTAACTTCTACAGTTAGACTGCACTTAGGTTGAGTAGTAGCAAAGATATGACAAACTCTTCATTTTTCCCAGTGTTCTGGTTGAGATTACCTCAGCATGCAAGTCTGGCCTGTAGTTTGTTGATTAAGAACAAGAGAAAGTTTTAATAGAAGAAGCACTATAATACAGAGTAAAATTTAGGAGTATCTTCCACTAGGATGATATATCCCTTAAGAAAAGAGAAACTTTTAGTCTATTAGAGTGTTCTTCTGTTACGGTCTGAGGTAACATTGAAATTTATTTTTGTTTTGGATCTGCAAAACAAAGTCCAACCGTAGAAGGGTTGAGTGCAATCAGACTTTTATTTGACAGTTGACAAAGGCAAAACTATAGAGCCAGGCAAAAGAGGGAGAGAGGAAAAGAAGATATAAGAGAGAGTGAGAGAGAGAAGTGGAGAAAAAGGGTAAGAAAGTGGGAAGAAAGAATGACAGAGAGAGAGAGAGAGAGAGTCGCCACCAGCGGTGCAGCTGTCCTGTGAATTTCTTCAGAATGGTGCTGATCCTGGACAGGGTCTGATGCAAAATGGTGATGGGTCAAGAGACAACCCAACAGCCACATCATGGACAGCCACATATACCCCTGAGTTCCTTTTGTTCCAAAGGGGCAGCTGTCAGTCAGCTGCCACAGGAGCCAGGGTCATGGCATCAGAGCCATTGCAGACAGGCTGCCTGGAGGGGAGCTGCCTCAGAAGAGGGGAGTAGTTTCCACCCAGCAGTTAGTTCTAAGTTCTTATCTCTTCCTGAGGTGTCATGTAAATGTATGTTACATGAAAATTCCCTGCTGTTTGTTCCCTTTGTTTATTGCCATAAACATTGCCTACAAAGTATTTGGTTGGTGGAGGAGTTGCTCTAAAGCCAAACACACTTTTACTATAGGCAAAGAGTTAAGAGGGGAGGTATGGAAGAACAAAATCATGTTATGTGATATTTTTGATTTGGTGGTGGCTTGTACACCAGTTTTCCCCATTCTCTTTCTTCCTGATTGCTTTCATGTCTTGATGAGCAGTGACAGAAAATGGAAAGCAGGTGAATGCTGTGGTTATTTACTCTCATGTCTGACAGCTAGAAGGTGATGCATTCATGGAAGGGAAATAAGCCCAAACATTTCCACCACATACAGTGAATCATATAGAGGCCTGTGCTCAGATGGCCTCTTAAATATGTTTTCTGCTACAGGACTGAAAGCATTACATGACAATTGAGTTGGTAGCAGTGTACCTTGCCTAGGCATGCCAGCCAAAGGGTTTAAGGTCAGAAGTGGTTCTGGTCCAACATGATGGATTTTGTTTCTGTGAATTCTATGGTTAGGGAGGTGGTACCAGCTATGCTGTGTTAAAAGCCTCAGTCTTGTCTCCTGGCAGAGTTCTTGTTTACTTAACTGTGCAACTATTATAGTGATGTTTCACAAATTGAGTACAATTGTATAGACCAAGATTTTTCAAGAGGAAAGTTTATAAGTAAAAGTGACTTAAGTGATCAGGAGAATGCCAAGTGGCCTATCGGTTTGGTTCATTTTGAATAATTTTATTCCAGTTTTAGATTATTAGTAATCTGTAGTTAGCAGTATATTTTTGCCCACTGCCTCCTGGGCAGCATGCAGTAACCCCTTGCTCTTCCTGATCTTTACTACTTTGTCTTCAAAACCCATCAACCAAAAAAACCCCACATCTCCATATGATCTCATATTTCTCATCTCTCTATGATTCACAGACCAAGTTTACCTGGAAGTACAGGACCAGTTAAGCTCGAAGCTCTGCCAGCTTGTGCAGAGATTTAGATCTGAAACTGAGCATCTCACCTGATGGTGAAGGTTTATCTTCCTCACAAATACATGCATTAATCTATGTAGTATGCACCACTTGCAGCTGGAAAAATAGCAAGTGATAGAAAGTTTTAGAAAGCCCGGACCACTAGTTGATGTGTTTATTGCAGTTTTGTTTTCCATAAGGATGTTGAATCTGAAGGCACTGTTCTTGTGTTCCAGGTGCTGTAGCAGTTCTGATCCCTCGCCTAGACCTGGTGATTTCTTTCGTCGGAGCTGTCAGCAGCAGCACTCTGGCACTGATTCTGCCACCTCTGGTTGAAATCCTCACTTTCTACAAGGAAAACTTAAGTTTGTGGATGATATTTAAAGACATTTTAATAGCTGTCATTGGAGTTGTTGGGTTTTTAACAGGGACATATGTGACAGTCGAAGAATTAATTTATCCAGCATCTACAGTTCTAACTAATGCAACAGAGAGCATCTCTGTGGAATTAAATGCTACACACTTGGTGGTTGGTTCAAAGTAATAACCAGGAGCTATGAACTATTTTGTTCCTTAGCAAGAAATCCTAGACGGATGGCAGACCTACTTGCGCACCAAATTCCAATGGATTTTAGATGAATTTTTGAAAACTAGAATGCAGCCCTTTCTCACTGTGTTGTTCTTTCCTTCATTCCTTCCTGTCTGCTACCTGAATGAATAATCCCTTTGCTCTCAACCTCTTCTCATCTAGTAAAAAATGGAAAACTGAACTGATGTTAGGATTTAAAATATATATACGACTATAGGAAAGAAATATGACTTTAGATTATTTGTAAGGAAAAAAAAGAATTTTTATAAGGAAGTCAAGATGCCTTCCTCCTTGGAAAAAGAGGAAGTCAGTCCATTCATCATATCCAGCACCAAATTTAGGCAGTACTGTTTTCATTCCAGCTCTGTTGTAAGGGTTGAGATGGGAGCTCACTGATGCATAGCCTTTCTTGACTGTCTCTGACAAGGTGAACTGTGCTATGGTGAACCATAGACATTTTACTTTTTAAAAAGTGCAGCTGTGTTTTTCATTTTCATTGTGGGGTCTTAGATGATTGCCATGGAGAAGTTTTTGGGTAGCTGCAGTTGCCTGGCTCTGGTTCCTGGGAATCTGTATGTCTAGAATCAGAATGTACTGTGCAGGATGACTGTGACTCTTCAGTCTTTTCACATTGGCTCCAAGGGGAGCTTTTCATGCAGTTGGAAGCACCATGCCCTCCCTGGTTACAGCAGCAGACCACTGCTGGTGGTGAGTTACCTGACTAAGAATAAAGACATTTGTTCATGCTGACCATCTTAACATTTAGGTTGAAGAGCAGATAAGACTGTAAAGTTTAGAGGTAAAGGCTGGATCTTTTATTAGACCAAAAAGTAGCTGCTTTAGGAGTGTTCTTGCCGTGTTGTGTGTTTTGTTACTTTATGTTCCTGTACCATGAGCTGTTCAGCATGGCCAGACCCCTGCTCCAGGGAGCAGCAACTCTGATGCTCAGAAGAGCCACGTAGGTCTGACTGTGCAGAACAGCTTAACAATTCATGATGTTAATTTCTCTACAAGAAGAGAAAGGATGAGACACTACTTTCTAGAATGGAGCTTGTGCCATACTTCCACACCTATAAGCTTTGAGTTGTTTCTGGAAGAATTTGTGATTCCACAGCACTTTGAGCTGAGGGGCACCTGAGATGTTTGCTTTGAAGCCCTTTCTCTCTCTCTCTCGCGCAACAACTGCCTGCAGATTATCTAAAAATGTGGGTTGTCTCAGGACTTGCTTTCAACTACTGGTACTTTTTAGAGAGGTACAGCTTATATGAAAGATAGGGTATTCATGTGAAAACATGATACTTTTTTTTAAGAAGTAATTATCCTTTTGGGGTGTTGAATGAAAAGTTACAGGATGTTCGGCATCAAAGCAATATTTCTTTCTTTAATGATGCAAAAACATTCTATACCACAAATGGCAAATAGTTTATTTTTGTACATTTTGGTAACTGCTGTCCTGACCCATTTTTTATATTTCTTTACCCTTGATTTCAACTATACAAATGTATGAAATACTGTATTTTTTTGTACCTATTGGTAGAAGTCTGTAGACAGCCTATCTATATTTCTATTGGAACATACAGTAATTATTTTTACATTCTTATATTCTGCCTTACATAGGATCTTTATTGACTTTTGCTTCTTTTGTCAATTTTTGGAAGCAAAAAAGAACAAGTTGATAAGTTGGGAATTGGGTATTAATGAGATTTGGTTTGCAAGCCTGCTTCCTGAGTCCCAAGCTGGAATCCTTATTTCAGGATTCATGGTAGACTTTATGGCTCACATTTCATAGGTGACTTTCACTCCAAACTCTAAAGATGTATTTTTGCTCTTGTTTATAAAAACACTCTATATTTTTTTGTACAGTAATAGAACTGTATTTATCATACTTATTCATGTTATGAAGAAACTCCTTTTTTTACAGAATATTTTTAATTATAACATTCCCTCAAGAAATATGGAATGCCAAAACCTCACTCCTGTATTTATAGAAATTAAGATATAAACATATGTAATACTTTGCTTGCTCTTAGTATATTTCTCAGAAATATACCATTTGGTAATCTACTATTTGGCATTGCAGTGCTAGAGTAATATACTGCTAGATGTATCTGTATTTGTTGTCTCTTCTAAATATTTCCCCAGTCATCTACCATGCAGTGACTGTATTTGAGCATTTTCATCTCCATGCAGATGAGGGCATTTGTAATAGGGATTTGTTATAGCATGTAGTTGAAACTACATGTATTTGTTCAATCAGTAGTTCTGAGCAATGCTCTTATTTCATATTAGCATTAAGTTAAATACTTGGCAGGCACTTTAAAGGGATGAGTCTCTTTGGGCTGATGCTACAGAATTAACCTTTCGTATGGAAGTGCCAGAGATGAGCAAACACAGGCAGTTAGCAGAGAGGCAAAAGATATCTTCAGCTTTCAATCTTAAAGGTTCTTTAGCCTTTAAGCTGTTTTAAAAGACAGCTTAATGTTGAATCTAAATGTTTCCATCTGTTTCATAATGACTTTGTTGTTTACCTAAAGCATACACTACACGCTGATAGAATATATTTTTGTGCAACATCTTTTACTTGACATTAAATATTTCTACATGGAACATTTTTAGTAGGACCAATAGGATTTAAAAGAAAGATGTTCTTCCTGTTATTTTTGGATTGTTTCATCCATGTGTGTTTGGAGAATAAAAGACTGTCAAGTCCATTCTGATTATCTGTTCTGCATTGATTGTGTCCTAGTGAGCAACTCTGAGAAGGTGCTTCTGCCAGGGTGAAGAGGGTGTAGAGTTCAGTGGTAATTTTTGGCCAGTGCAAATGAATAGTGTCTGGGTACAATCAATGAAGATTTGCTCAGCTGGGTACCCAGAACCTAAATAGGGGTCTTGGTACCCAGGTTGATGCAGCTTTTTGAGCATTAGGAGACCCAATTAGCAGCACAATAGGTTTCAGGAATATCATCACAGCCATCAAACATAGCCATCAAAGTTACCAAACTTTGGCTAACCTGGCCCAGATACAAGCCCTTAGATGTCTTATTGCTGTGTCTGTCTGGGGAGCAGCCTCTCAGAGAGCAAAGTTTTGGACTGATCTGTTGCCACTGAACTGACCAGATATGGAGCAGTGTTGTTATGCCCTAGGCCAGTGCTGCCGTGTCTAACTTGTTGTATCTTTTGGAACTTTAAAATGGTTATTAATATATTTTGCAATGACTTTCTCCTACAGTGTAGGATTTTTTGTTATTTTAACACTCATACAGTGAAGTTGTGTGGCCTGTTCTTTCAAATAGAAAGAGTCAGCAATCAGAGTATCTAACTTTGAATGACTCAAATGTCATGTAGTAAAAAACTACAAAGTTTGGACAGTAAGTGTTCATGTAAAACATTGCCAAAGACTGAAAAGAGAAAATTCTGATGGAAACATCTTCTGAATAATGAGTGTTCATTCAGTTTTAAAAAGTACTGTAATATAAATTGTAGGTTAAGATGCCATGGAGTGAAACTGAGAGATTTAATAGGTATGGTTTATATTAATATATATATATATTTAAGATGGAAATGTACTTCAGCAAAAGCTAAATTAAACTGAAAAATGTATATGATTTGCTTATGTTCCTGACAAGGAACAGGAAGCTATTGTATTTATATACTGTACTTGCACTTATATTTTACCATACAAGATTGTTAACAGTTTTAATGTAATTTAATCATTAGCTGCACTATAAATAACTGGATTATTTTCTTGTCTGTAGCTGTTCATCCTCAAATATTGGGCAAGTAAGAGGGTGAGTTTGTCCAATGTTCTATAACTTAAATCTTCTGTATCAATAAAGACTACAATAATAGTATCTTAACTGTTATCCAGCCTGTCACCACTATTTCACCAGAAGAAAGAGGTCTCTTAATGCAGAATTTACATTTGTTCTTCTGTTGAAGTTACTGAAGGAAAGGCAAATGCGTTAAGACTGTAAGACAAGCTCATTGATAAAATTCTCATTTCAAAGTCAAATAGGCACTTCTGAAAAATCCTACCTCCACTCCAAGGTTTTTCATGAGGGCACACTTAAAGATAGGCTTCTGCATTTCTTTAGAGGTGCTTTAGTAAATTAGTTAATTTTAACATACAAAGACAGTCAGGACTTCCCACTCAAATTCCAGTTCCCATTTGGAGAACTGCAAAGAAAAAAACATTCTGTACAAGCCCTAACATACTTGGTATGGACATAGCCTTAACTTTAAGTGTGAAATGTTGGGTAATTAGATATGGAACAAATTGATATGAAAGTTCTGTACGTTCTAACAAAATCTGGAATAACTAATTGCAAACAATAATGTCAGCATAAGCTTTCATGTTCTCACCAATTATTGGATACCAGTTTGGAGATCTAATTTTGCAGGAGTACTTGTATTCTTGGTTTTAATACAAGGCCCTTTGAAGGTGTGCTCAGTGAGGCATTTAGAAACACCCAACCCATTATTGAGTTCCCTGTAAAATGTAATTTAGGTGGCAATAGTAATCAGATGTCCTTGAAAGTGATCCACCAATAAATAGGAAGCTTAGAATGTTATGAAACTCCTCTAGCACCATCAGAGAGACTGCAGCTGTTAGGCTAGAAAGGTGAATTTTAGTCTCCCAGGAGTCAAGAAGATTTTGCATCCTTATCTCCTAAATGGTGAGCATAAGCACATGTGTTGCCACATTCCCTCCTGGATCTAGCTGTTAGGGACATGTACTTTAGAAGGTGACTTTCAGTAGCACTCCTGCAAGTCCTTTTAACCTGAATTTTCATTTCCTAAATTTATTGAGTGCTTTAAATCTGTTTGTTTCTTTTAAAAATTGGGCCCAGGTGGCTAGTTATTTGTAACACTTAATTCCATTGTTTTTTCTCTTAGTAACTGGAGAAGATGTAATTTCTAAAAGGTTAGAGAGAAAGCACATTATACCCAACACTTCACATTTTAGAGATTTTATATATCTTAGTTGTATGTGAGAAAAACTACTATTTCACAAGCATAAAACACAAAATCAATGACAGAATGTTGTTTTTCTTGTTCAAATATTTGTGTATTTGGCTGAAAATGAATGCTTAGAAATTCCAAGATTTGAAAAGCCTCTGTGAGGGATTCAGTTACATGTGAATGAAGCAGCAACCAGTATTGAGTAAGATCACTTAATAATTTTCATCCTGCTCCAGTTTCAATCCACGATACTGCAGTGAGCTTGATGCGTAGAGGCAAGACAGGCAACTGCTGTTGAATTGGATTTAAGAAGGTTTGTTATCAATACTCATAATAATCTGTGTTGCCCAAACATAAGCCCATCTTGTCATTTTAGTCACTGTGGGATATCTTGCATGACGTTCACTTGATGTTGTGCAAGAAAGGCTTAGGTTTCCTGTGGATCCTGTGTCATAGTGACCTATTCTTTAATTATGAGAATCACAGATACTGAAGGGCATTTCAAACCTCAGTCATGGTCTTAGAATGTATCAGTGTGAACTTCTACAATGAAGCTAGGGCTCAAGTACATTGGATAAATATAGGTATTGGTACCATCTGAGATGTTATCCATATGTGGTTTGTAGATAGGATGTGAGGCCTGAGCCCTTCCTAATCAGCAGCAGGAGACAAGGCAAGGTACACTAGGGTGGTCCAAAGGGCAGTGCATGTCTGTGCTTGGCAGCTGGAAAGAATAGGTGATGCAGCACAGAGTAATTTAGCTGACCAGTCATGGTGGGGGAATTAATTTATCTAAATGTAATGCCTGATTCCATCTTCAGGTGTTGCTCCAGAACAGTGCAGGTTGCTCATAAGTCTTATCCTTGGTGATATTTGTGCAGCTTCATGCACATGTCCCAGAAATGTGGCGTCACAAATGATACTAAAGGCCTGTCTTGATCCATTCCTATCCATCTCAAGCCTGCTGACTTGCTGTCCAGGCTTCAGTGACTGTTGTAGGAGCTTAGACAATCAGGTCATGTATGGACACCTATGTAAAATGAAATCCTGATCATGATGTCCGTGTTCTTGGTGACCCAGATCTACAGTTAACTTGGAACACCTGAGTAAGGACCTTGGTATGCAGACCTAGAGAGTAGTTTTAAAAAATATTCTGCTACCAGTTTTGCACTTATGTTTTCTGTGTGCTTATCTCAGATCATCCTGTACTTACATGAATCTTAATTCCATTGTAAATAATACTTTTTAAACATTCCAGCAAGCATAAGACACCACTGGATTGCTCTCCTAAAATCTTCCATTGTGCCTTCTGCAGAACCACTACACAATTTATGTATTATTTCTTTTCAAAATTTATATGTAAATGAAGATTAATTGAAATAGGATTTGTCCTGTCTCAACACACTGGCAGAGGATGAGAAGTGTTACTTGGAAAACTAAAAGCTCGAAGTGAGGGATCAGATTAGCTGATGAAGAACCTGAAGGACTCCCACTTGAGTCATCCTACGTATGCTGAAAGGTAAGAGAGACATCATGGAAAAGTGATTATTTTATTAATTTGATATTAACATGTTTCCAGATGATCTGGAGAGGCTGCATACATCACTTTCATTCTATAATTGCAGAGATGCAATATGTGAGCTTTGTCAGGCGTCCCACTCTTCTGCTTTAAATTACTCTGTTCTGTATGGAATAATCAGTATCTCTGAGTATTTTATTTTGGGACCACCTCCATCTGTATCTGCACCCAGATTGCTTAGGGAGAATTGATTGTTCTCTATTTTTGTTTTCAGCAGCTTTCCCAAATGGTATTGTAAACATACCAAAAATCAAATAAATCTTATCTTAATGTATCTAAAGTCTTCTAAATGTTGACATAAAAATGGAGAGTTCAGAGTTTATTGATTTTTTTGATAGATACTAACATCTAATACAATTGCTTTGCAGAACAAAACTCCTTTTCTTTTTCTTTTCAACTGCTAGTCCTGAGAAACCAGAGCCCTGGGAAACCAAGGCCTGTGCCAAGAAGTTTTTCATACTTTTTCATGGCTAACCAAATCCTTGTGAGGATTAGTTTGTCAGTCATTTGTGCTACATTTTCCTCAAGGCCCATGCCCCTAGTGCTGTTAATGGATTCAATTTTATGTAAAGTATTGGAGCAGTTCTCCTGGCACACAGAGAAGAGGATCAGTTTGTTCCCAGAGCTGGGCAGGCTATGGAGAGGGCTCAGCAAACTCACTCTGAGTTGTTGACTGACTTACCTACTGCCTGACTGCCACAGCTGTACACGGGGAATAAGGCTGTCAAACAAGAACTTGGCCTCTTTGACCTTGTTGGTCTTACAGGCCACCCTCAGAAGAGTAAATACATAGGGTGTGGGGTTTCCTGCACATGTATGAGATGTTAAAACACAGGCACTGCTTTACTTTAATCTCTGTAACGTTGATGAGACTTTTCAAAATACTTGCATGGAGAGCTGGATTAGATTTATCTCCTCCTTTGCCCTCTCATCAGCTCTTTGTTGTCTCAGGTTTTGGTCAGAACTGGTGGTGCCTACACAACCTCTATGGGGTCACTGTGTAAGAGTGTTCTCCCTCCTGAGTCCACAGTTACTTTTGTGCTTTCCCATCCTAATGCTTCACCCTAACCTGCCACTTGGGGTTTCCTCACATCCACCACTTCCTTGGTCCTCTTTTTTCCAAGACAGCTGCATTTCAGGAAGCCTTCTTTTCCACCACTGCTCTCAAGTTTTCCCCATCTGAACAGTCTATGGCAGAAGCACTGTACATGCTTGGCCTCCTTACCGATGATTCTGTCTCAAATTTCTTTATTAATTGGAAGATTTGGGCCTTATCGACTTTATTTAATCCAGCTGTTATCAAAATTTACAACCAGCCCATACCAGTTGCAGCAAGTAAGTAGCAGCCTTCTACTTCAGAGCTCAAAAGCTCAGTTTTGGACATTCACCCCTCAAGACTCATAATTTTATCTTCTGCCACCTATCTGCTAAGAACTTTGTCACTGCCTATCTAGAGACCAAGCTAAAATTACTGCAATTCTGAAGTAGCCCAATGCCAATGCTTCACAGAAAGCCTGGAGAGTGCATTCACATGGCAATTATTCATAGATAAATGCAAAATAAATGAAAAATAAACTAATTCCTAGGTAATACATTTACCTTTTTCAAAATCAATAGCTTAGGAGTCCATAAATATTTATGAGAAAGGAGGAAGAAAAATAGAAAAAATGTCAGGTAAAACTCATATTTCTTTGGAGTATTGCATAATAAATGTTATTATTTGCTGACTGGCTGTGATGTTTAACCTTTTCTGTCTTTAGAGATCACCTTTCGGTTGCGGAGTCTTCTCACCATATCTTCCCAGAATAGAAAACCCAAGAAATGGAAAATGAAATTTAAAAGATTTTCTCTTTTTTTTGGTCCTCCAACACTTGGCTAATACTACAGGATCTGGAGTGCTCTGCAGTATGCTACAGGGCATCTTTCTTGATTTAAAATGTTTGGAAACATGTGATGTAAAGAAAGTACCTACTTATTCATGTACCCATAGCTCCATAGTTAGAAAGACATGGGTACCTTCTTCCATGATCTCCCATCACTGATATTAAAAAAGGATAAAAAATCTGAGACCTTTAGCTGAGTTTATATAAAGCTATAGAGCAAGTGGAAAGGAATATTTAAGATAAGCAAACATCAGGTCATGGTTTCTCAAGATAATCTGGCGGAAATATTTGTTTCGTAATTCGTGTAGGTTCACCCACCGTATGTTTTGTACATCAGCTGGAAAGGAAGAGGAAGGGACAAGCCAAGATCTGCAGATGTTTGTCCAATGCATGCTCAGGGCTGTTTTCTTGGAGCCCCTCATGTTCCCTTGCACTGTTTTTGCAGAACAAGTGTTAAGCATTCTTAGAAATTTCAGAATGATTGTTAAGCCATGAGCTCCTCACATGGCTGCTGAGAGCAGAGGTTTTTCATGAATCAAGCAAATGAAGAGTGAAGCTACACTGACAGATCAAAGAAGCACAGAGGCTTTAGATGCACATTGTCCTTTGCTTGTTATAAATCCTTTGTACTGCTAATGACAATTTGACCCCATATGACCAGGGACATGCTGTGGAGGGGGGAATAAAAGGAGAAAACATCACACTGGAAAAAAAACCCCACTGACTTAGAAGTTAATTGTGAACTTAGAGCTAACACAGCCCATGAGTCAGGGCTCCACTGACTGTTATGAAGTGTTACACAATGAAAGGCTGGTCCCTGGCCTCCAAATCTAACTTCTAAAATATACAGAAAACACAAAGGATGGAACTAGAGAGACAAAAAGAGGAAGTAATTACCTTATATTTGCAAGCAGGTCAACTGTAGATCTGCTGGGGGAGCAGAGGTCATCCATCTGCCAGACTTGAGAAGCTCTTGAGTATTGCTGAGGCATAAAGTTGCAGTGTTTTGAGAAAATCCATTGGGAAAATAATGATTCAGGGAGAACTGGAGTATTTATTGAATTTATAGGAAAGAGTAAGTATCCAGGGACTATCAGGAGTTATCTCAAAAGGCATGGCACTCGAGTAAAGATGTAAAGATGTAGAACTTTTAGAAGGATGTTCATATTCCTTAGGTAATTGCAGAGCAGGAACTTTTTTCTTAAACAAAATCTCAGCTCAGATTAAATTACTAATAAAGAGTGAATCTTTCCTTTTTGCTCTCAATGATATTTTCTCTCTTTTTTCCTTTTTTTTTGGTCTGTCTTTATTTATCTTAATAAAATTAATGTTTGCATAAGGGAATTTTAAACATGAGAACATTCCTGCAGGAGTACTGACCTGTCGTCTCTGAATGTGTTCACGATCTGTGAGCTGAATAAAGGAAAAAGAAAGAGGTGTCAAGCTGTGTACCATCCACACCAAGTTCCCCAGGGGAAACACAAAACACCCACCACGAAAACTGCCAGGTGCTTTCTGGAGGGATGAAATATTTTCCTGGAAATGAGTCCATAGTTTGGAACAGTAAATACATTTTATCCTTTCACAGTCTTCTTGTGAATCACTTACAAAAAGAAGAAAGTGAAATACAACTAAGAAGTAACCCAGCACAAAAATTGCCTTTGCTTCCCTCCTTGTGTATGTGAGCAGAGCAGCTTGGGAGGAGTATTTTTTTCTGCTATTAAATCTATAGTCAGTGTTATGGTTGAAAAAATTGCACACAAATCAGAAGATAGGGACCTTTGGTCATCAGACAGATCAGAGAACCATGTGAGGCCTCTCTCAAGTTTATATATTTTCAGTATTGTTTGGAATTAATATGCACACAGCCCCAGACTGCCCTGTTCACTTTCGCAAGACACCAAGGCACCACTGTTCTCATAAATCTCTTTAAAGGCTATTGTATCCTCTCTTCTTTCTCCTTATTTCTTTGATTTCTACCTGCTTGGTGTTGTGGTTTTTTGGTGGTGGTAGTTTTTTTGTTTTGTTTTGTTGTTTTTTTTTTTCCTTGGCACTTAGTATTTGCAATTTATCACTTTAAGAATTTTATCCCTTAAGGTCAAAGCACCTTCAAATTCTTCAAAAAAAGAGTAATTACTTAGAGGGATGTTCTAGAAAGGCTTCCTAATTTCCTAAGTGCCCCTGGTTTGCAATGAGATTCCACTTAAAGTCTTTTGACTTTTGTCAAACAAGCCTGTTTGACCTGAATCCAGCTCTTTAATAAACTTAAATACAGGTAGATCTTGGAATGTTTACTAGTTAGTGAAAAGAAACCAAAGAAGAAAGCCCTGTTTTGCCCCTGGAAAAGCATCCCTTGATACACAAAGCACCTCCCACAGTCAGAGCTGAGAGAAATTTGGAGTTCTGTAGATCCAGTTGTGATGGTTCCTCATCAGAGCTGCTTTTTTAGCAGCCATGCGGTGCAGCAATGTCCATTTCCTGAGATTTTCTGACGTCCTTGCTTAAAGAATTACTTTCAGTGGACTGCATTCTCATTAAGATGTTGTACAGGTGCAATTACTCTTTAGCTAAGAAATGGTTATTCTTTATTACCGGGAGGCTTGTGGCCAAGTAATACTGTTTCTTTTAACAACAATAATTAATCGTGTCCTTTCCATACCCTCCTCCTATTTTCTGAACCTTTATGTTCCCTGGAGCTAGACTCCCCTGATCTGTCTCAATTGTGATGTTCAGTGTAGCAGGGAGAAGCAAGATCAGCTGATCAGAACCACTTCTCTCTGTGTTGCTTACATCTTTCCTCATGCTAAACCTGAGCTCTAGGGCTGTATTTTTCTGACACAAAGCATTGTGCATCACCTCATGCCCTGCAAGCCAAAGGCTCTGTGAGACCTACGTCAGCTGATACAAAGCAGTTTATCTCTGCTGGAGCTGCATGGACATGATGTGTTGAGCTACCTAAGACCCACTGAGGTCCATATTTTCCTTTAAAAATGAGTTTCAGGTGGAAGTGTTTTCTCCTTGTTATTGCAAAAGTACCTATGCATAAAGTATCTTGGGTGTTCTGCTGCAAGGAGTATCGTGTTCTCCTGTGTTTAGTCTTAGGCAACTGGGCTGAGCAGTGCAAGAACCAAGAGGAGTTTGGCTCCAGTTGTCCAACTGCATGCTGATCAGAATTAGATGTGAAGTTGTCAATGACTTCCCCTCTGGAAAAAAATGAGAGCCATTCTCTTTCTCAAAAAATTGCTGTCATTCAATTCGACAGAAATACTCCCTCCTCCACTGTGCATTCCATCTAACCAAGCAGGACTTAATAGTATTTCACTGATAAAGCAAATTAAAGTTATTTTCATTGGTGATGACACAGCATGCTCAAACAACTTTGCCCCCACTTTCATTTTTTCCTATTCTTCTAATGTGATTCACCCTCCTACATCTGTTTTCCCATTGTCTCATGAATAATTTTTCTTTATCTGCATCAAGCAAATGTAGTGCTGTATAAAAGCTGGAAACTGCTGCTTTTCTATTGTAGTTACTATTAATAAGACCCCAGTGTTAACAGTTCTCTGATCAACACATCTTGATTTTTCCCTTGCAAAATGTAATGTTCAGTTTGCAAAAATTGGAAAAGATACAAATCAAGCATTTATAATTTCTCATTACTTGAGCAGGGTGTCAGATACGGCCCATGCTTTAGTTTGCCATCATTAAAAGTAGATTCCATGAGCATACCCTTTTTCAAGGTAAATATCATTCCTGCTCTGCAGCAATATTCTTAGCCATGTAGTAGAAGCTGTCCAAGGAGACAGACCAGCTAACACAGTGATTATGTTGCCAGCTTTCTGCCCAGTTTGGGCTGTGGAGGGGAGCAAGGAAATGCAGCAGCCTAGGATTGTCACAAGGAGAAATTAGTTGAGATATGTTCAACAAAGCCTGGCAGTGTGGTAGCAGTGGTAAAACAGGGGAGCCACTTAGGAGCTCTTTTCACCTCATTTATTGTCAGGCATCTGAAAATGTATCACATTTCTCCTTTTGTTATCAGTGGAGAGATACAGGCACTCCTGTAAGCAAATGATGTATCCCATGGGTAGGGAAAACCTGTGGAGCTGTCTGTTTCTCTCTGTTCGGTACAAGACCACAGCCAGCCCTGAGTACATGCACAAAATTAGGTGAGAGCAGTTCTATGTTGTGCTGTAAAAAACTGAGAAGTGTCTGTGGGAATTTCTAGACCCTCAGTTCTGACAGACAGAAGAGCTAAACTGGCAGCCAGTTTATATAAATGCTGTAACTTTGCTGGACTAAGTAAATGAACTTTTCTGATGAGTTAGAAAGCAACTTTTAATTATTCATTGTGCAAATTAATGTATTTACATTTGTGATTCCAGGAGAGAACAAAGCAGGAGAACAGTCAAGTCAGAGGAGCAAGTCAGCAGTTGCCATCCCCTGTTATTGCTCAACCTTGTGCTGAGCAGTTCCTGCAAGGTGTGGAGCAGCTCCTGTGGTACATGAGTTACCATAACTACAGACAGTTTTCTAACACTGCTCATAAACTTTATTCAGAAAGTGTCAGATTCCTGCAAAGTTTGTCCAAAATGTTGCTAGCAGAAGTCAATGGAAAGATTACTATTGCCTTTGGTGACTGCTGGAACTGGTTTGGCATTCACACCACCAAACTTCTGAAAACAACTACCAGCTTTGAGCAAGATGCCCAGGCCCACTGAACATCCAGTAGTGAGAAAAGACAAAGGTATGGGAGATGATGAATCCATCTCACCTATCCTACCTCCCGTGTTTAAAGTAGTCTTTTCCCACCCATTTTCTCTATTTGGCAAATAGAGGAGAGAAAGTGGTGCTACATACCACTTTTAGACTGTTTTCACTGACTTGAAGATGATTATCTTCAAAAACAGCTCAGTTTTTCCTCTCTTATGGAGAGGATGAGTCCACCAGGGGAAGCAGCACTAACAGCTTGTGAAGCCACAGCAGTTAGGAACATCCATTTACATGGGTGGGAAAGAAGGTAGCTCCTTCACACTGTAATTCAGACCCTTTGGTCCTATAAGCTCCTTGGAAGCAAAACCAAAACTTGATAGCAAAAGATTACTATCTTGTTATTGAAAGTAGAAACAACAGAAAGATTGTAAATATCATAAAATTGGGTTATTAGGAAGGATTAAACTTTTCCATGAGTTTTAGTTTTTTTCTGCTTCAAATTTAACTTGATTACTGAAAGAGCTTCAGAAAGGTGAAAGGTTAACAAGAAACTATGAATCTGGGAAAAGGCTGTCTGCTGCTGCTGGGAGATCCAGATTCGCCTTCTGAAGTACAGCAGCAGGTACTGCAAGAGAAATTAATTTTGTTTATTTGCTCTGGACATTTTTGCAGAAGAACCCAGGCTGGGACTCCCAGACTGAATATGGGATTTATGAAATTACGACTGTGCCAGAATGCTACTTCTGCTGCATATTTCATCTACTTCCTGATATTATCTTAATTCTTGGCTGTTGGTGTCCTGGCAACATTTCCAGTCTTTAGAAATAAATTTAACAGAATTTATATCAAGAAGTTATTTCTAAATTGTTTGTTTCTGATGAGCAGTGATTTCTCACTGGGAGCAACCACTGCCCCTGACTGGGAGAAGACAGCCCATTTTTTTTTCCTTGAAAAGCATATGTACTTTATCTTTTGGGAATCTTTTGGGAAATCTGAACATCTCAGGGCTAGGTTAGCACTGGTGACACCACAACATTTTATTGTGTAACATGGTAATATATGAAACTACCATTTTCATATTAAGCAGTCTTTTCCTTTGGGATACTGAACTTACTCAGAGACCAAAAGACACATATTTTTAATCTCTCTCTCCATCCACCCATCCCTCCATACTTTAAAGAGCTGTTGTAAAGCAACTGCAGAGCTAACCTTTAGCTCTTGCCCTGGGTGGAGGTGTTGGCAAATGTCACTAGCTGCAGTGAGGTACAAACACAAACTGGATTGGTGATGAGAGACTGAATTTCAAATGGCACCCTATAATAAATAGCTGCTGTTTCTGCTCTGATTCAGCCATGACTTTCTCTGCAAGCCTTAATAAAAACTAAAAATATTAAAATTAAAAATAAGACTGACAGGAGGGGTCAAAAGCAGGGATTAAATCTGTCGAGGCTCACTAGCTTTAAATAGATGGCACAAATGTGAAAAAACAATGAAGGTTGAAATGGTGAAGACCTCGGTTGCTTCAGTTCTCGGGAAAATAATAAGCTGCATCTAAATCCTTAGCACCATCAACAAGGTGAGATTCAGAACAGAGCCCAGACTTGCAAAATAGCAGGACCCGTAGTTCTGAGACAAGTTAAACATGCAAAATGTGTTAGACAAACTAACCTGGTAAAAATCAGTTGTTTGCTGATTGCTAAAGAAATCTTAGGAACTTTACTGATTACCATTTGAGATGCTACATAGGACAGAGGAGTACTGGAGAAAGGCAAACATACCCCACCTGATAGATTTGTAAATTTATGGGTAAGGAGTTAAAAAGTAAGAGAGAACCAGCACAGTTTTGTCCACAGCAGTGTGTGTCAGACTGAGCTAATTACCTTTTCTTTCAGTGTAGTTTGCCTAAGTGCTATGAAGGAAGGCATTATTATTAGATATTTTAGCTGTAGAAAGGATTTTGGGCCTCTCCTATTGCAGAGGGCAATATGGCCTAACTTATCTTAGAATTATGAAATGGTTTGGTCTGGGTTGGAAGGGACCTTAAGGATCATCTAGTTCCAAGCCCCCTGCATGAGTAAAGACACCTCCCACTAGATAAGGTTGCTCAAAGCCCCGTGCATCCTGTCATGTTATTATAGGGTAGCTAAACAGCTGTTGGCGTTAAGAAATACAGCAACAAGATGAAATGTTTTCATAATTTTAATCACTTTTTTCAGTAGCATAGATACTTTGAATTTGCAGGTGGCACTTGCCTCAGAATGACTGTAGGTACTGTTGGGAATAGAGTTAGAATTCCCACATCTTTTCATTAGAAAAAGGGTCTGAAATCAATTATATGAAATTGATTTTTAAAAAGACAATATTGAGGAGGTACATGGACAAACAGGAAATAAAATGCATGGAAAATAATTGAGAAAGTAGCAAAGCTCTAATCCAGAATCAAAGGATCCGGGACAGCATGAGATGAGCAGATGTGAGTTTTTCTGAGGAGGCATATGCTCTCCTTGGACACCACATATGAGCTCTGCTACTGATCAGCCAATTGTTTTTCCTTATTCTTCTTTTTACCCAGGCTGGTTTGGCCTCAGACAGTATGATCTCATTTGACATCGTGTTTTTAATGTGCACGTTTAGAAAGAAACATAAACACAACCAAAAGGCAGTAAAAAAACGATATGAATAACAACAGATGCAGAAACCTGAAGTGAAGGTTGAGCCGTTTTCCCTGGTGATTCCATGAAACAAAATACAGGACAACTGCAAACAATCAAGTTGGTTATAAGGAAGGCAGAGTTTGGTTGTTTACCATGCTCACTGGGGGACAGTGTGAGAAAAAATGGGCTCAATATGCAGTTCGATAAATTAAGGTGAGATAGTAGGAAAAGATTTCTAACTGTAAGAGGACTGAAACAACAGCACAAGTTATATGGAGAAATGCACACATCATTATGTTGGCATAATTTTAATACTTCCTTGCAAGATTCAAGAAAATTCTTTGACAGTAATATGGGATTGTCTAAGTACACTTAGACTCACTTCTACAAGGAGAAGAAAAGCCTGCAGCTGCAGGCTTGTCTGGACACTTACAAATCCCACAGGAAGGTAGCGCAGAATAGTCTGAGCTTTTCAGGCACCAAAGAGGGCTGAACTTGCCTTTTTTTCCAGCAGCGCTCCTTGGTCATATTTTTGAGTTAAAGGTATTTTGCAATATTGTCATGCTTAGATCAGGATTCAAGGCTAGGAATGCAAAGCTTCAAAGGAAAGGCAGTGGTTAAAATTGGATACAGATTTTTAAGACTGCATCCTTCAATTTAATGCCTACCTACATTTTACCATAGGTTGAAATGAAGTGACAGATGCTTTGGATCAGAGACCAAGTTTTACTATGCAAACACCCAGTGTCCAGAAACAACCAGATTCCAGTTAAAACTTAGGCAGCATTGTACAAATAAGCGCAATAGGTGGGTGCTGTTCATGTCTTGTTCAATACCTTTATTAGAGATCTAGATGTGGGGGTTGAGTGCTTCCTCAGCAGGTTTGTAGGTGACACCAAGTAAGGTGGGAGTGTAAATCTGCTTGAGGGTAGGAAAGCTCTGCAGAGGGACTTGGACAGGTTGAATCAGTGGGCTGAGGCCAATTCTATGAGGTTCAACAAGGCCAAGTGCCGGGTCCTGCATTTCAGTCACAACAACTCCATGCTACAGGCTTGGGGAGCAGTGCCTGGAAAGCTTCCTGAGGACCTGGGGGTGCTGGTTGATACCTGGCTGCAAATAAGCCAGTAGTGTGCCCAGGTGGCCAAGAAGGCCAACAGCATCCTGACTTGTACCAGGAGTGGTGTGGCCAGCAGAAGGGCAGTGATGGTGCCCCTGTGCTCGGCACTGGTGAGGCCGCACCTCGAGTGCGGTGTTCAGTTCTGGGCCCCTCACTACAAGAAGGACATTGAGTTGCTAGAGAGAGTTCAGAGAAGGGCAACAGAGCTGGTGAAGGGTCTGGAGAATAAATCCTGTGAGGAGAGGCTGAAGGAATTGGGAATGTTTGGTTTGGAGAAGAGGAGGCTGAGAGGGAGACCTTATTGCTCTCTAGAACTGCCTGGAAGGAAGGAGGCTGTGGGGAGGTGGGTGTTGGCCTCTTCTCTCCAGTGAATAATGATGGGACTAGAGGAGATGGCCTGAAGTTGCCCCAGGGGAGGTTTGGCCTTGATATTAGGAAGAATTTCTTTACTGAGAGAATAGTCAGGCACTGGAACAGTCTGCCCAGGATGGTGGAGTCACCATCCCTGTAGGTATTTAACAGTCATGTAGATGAGGCACTTCAGGACATGTTCTAGTGGGCAGGGTGAGAGGTTTTTTAGGGTTTTTTTTCTGGGTTGACAGTCAGACACTATGATCTTAGACTTCTTTTCCAACCATGAAAATTCTGTGATGATTCTATTTGTTTTTTCTTGCTTTCCTCCCCTCAAATCACACTATTTCTTACACCAGTGGCAAAAAGCTTTCTGTTCTGGTGCCTGTTGATTTACAGTCTCTGTTCTGCTGGGCTGCAGGGCTGCTGGGCTGCCAGGGCTGAGCACGGCAGCCAAAAACCTGTGTTTTGGGTAAAGTTGACTGGCAAGAGCAGCAAGCACTCAGGGCCTGACCTCAGACTACTCTTGCCTGTGTTGTGCGTATGCTCAAATGGGTAATGAGGTGAAATGTGTTGAAAATCAGATGGGACATTTATGAGCAAGTTGTCTTCTTGTCAGCTCCCTATCCTGTTTCTGGGCAGTTAAATTAAGTGAAGAGCATTCTTCTGGAAGGTTTTGCAACAGGATAGGTTGGCTTGGTTGGGTAGGGGTGTTTGGAGAATGCCTACAAGAGGCTTACTTGAATGAGAAGGCTAAGCAGCCTGTCTGGGCTAGGATGGGACCTTGGGCTTAGACAAGCTGAGGGTATTTATCCTGGGTTTTGCTTGGCCACACACTGAAAATGAGATGAAGGAAGCTGGGCCCACAGCAGGGGAAGCAGCTGCTGAGAGAGGGTTTTGCAAGATGCACAGTGCTGGATGCAGGTGCTTGAGTGCCTTTCTCTATCTGGCTCCAAGTACATAAATGCACAGATGAAAATGAGGCCCTTGATCCTCTTTCACGATGACCTAAAAGAACTCTTGAGATATTACTTTAACATCTTAGAAAATACTTGAGCCTGTATTTGACAGACATATTTCCTGCTGCAGGAAACAGATGAGGTTCTCTGTTTTTGCTACAGCTGCACAAAGGCCACAGCATGGGGATGTTTTATAGCCCAGGGTGCAGCTTGCTGGCTAGAGAGAGCTGGGCTGGCACTGAGTGACCTCTTACATCTTTATGGCAAAACACAGCTTGAGCATTTATTCCAGAAGCAGTAGAGCTCTGCTGACCATCTGTGCACCTTTCTGAATTAATCTTGGGGATCTCTGGTGAGTGGTGTGGAGAGCTCTCCAGAGGGCCTGTGTCCAGGTCGCTGGCTTGGAATGGTCTTGTCCTGCAATCTGCACAGCATACAGAAAATGAGTAATTGTTTTTGAGCCCACTGGGGATGAAACTTATTTCTAAGTTTTACAAAGTCTTGCAGCTGGTTCAACTAGTCCAAGTGCAAGGTCCTGAATATGGGTAATATGGGTCAGGGCAATCCCAAGCACAATTACAGGCTGGGTGGACAATGGATTGAGAACAACCCTGAAGCAAAGGACTTAGGGGGGTTGGTTGATGAGAAGCTCAACAGGAGCCAGCAGGTTGAGGGAGGTGATTCTTCACCTCTGCTCTGCTCTGGTGACACCCCACTTGGAGTACAGTGTCCAGAGGAGAGCCATGAGGAGATCAGAGGAAATGTAGCACGTCTCCTATGATGACAGGCTGAGAAAGTTGGGGTTGTTCAGCCTGAAGAAGAGAAGGCTCCAGGTAGACATTATAGTGACTTTCCAGTACCTGAGGGAGTCCTACAAGAAAGCTGGGGAACGACTTTTTACAAGGGTGTGGAGCAATAGCATGAGGGGCAATGGTTTCAAACTGAAAGAGGGGAGATTTAAGTTGGATATTAGGAAGAAATTCTTGACTGTGAGACACTGGCACAGGTTGCCCAAGGAAGTTGTGTCTGTCCCCTCTCTGGAAGAGTTCAAGGCCAGGTTGGATGGGGCTCTGAGCAACCTGGTCTGGTGGGAGGTGTCCCTGCCCATGCAGGGGGGGTTGGAACTAGATGATCTGTAAGGTCCCTTCTAGTACAAACTATTCTGTCATTCTATATTTTGCAGGCATTAGATAAAAGGTAAGGAACAACTAGTATGCCAGATGGATTTGTATTAGTTTTTTTTAGGGCTGATATGAAAGATTCTGAGGATTGCTTATTCTTCAGCTGAATCTCTGTTCCTTAAACAGGACATAGACTGAACAAGATAAGTTTGATTTCTAAGGGCTTTGAGTAGCTGATCTGATCTGTATCAACTAACAAATAGTTGAGGAAAGTATGAACATGAGCCAGGAAATAAAAGGTAAATGATAGAAGTGACAAGGGATGATCATCTATTTATCTCTTTTCCCTTATGAGTGTCCAGTTTTCAGAAAGACTTAACATTTACATGAAGAATAGTTGGAATATAAAGGATGTTCTGCTGTCAGTGTTTGTGTTTATCTGTTATAGTGTTTGGAAATAAAATGTATATAAACACAGTTTTGTGTTTTGCAGAGGAAGAACAGATCTGATTTTCTTTTCCAAAGCTTTTGGAAAACATGAGTTTAAGAAGCATATTAAAAAGATGGATTGTTGATAAAAATCAATAAATAATGATATTACACAAAAGCAATAAGAAAAGGGAAATAGAAAATATGATGACAATGCAGATAAGACTGAAAAAAGTTGTGGGAAGACATAGGGAAAGACGATGATGAGGAAAACTAAAACGAGAAAAGCAAAAGAAAATGGAAAGCTTAGGAAAAATAAGGCATGTCAAAATCTGCAGTGAATCTAATGCTATTACAAGGAGCACAATAAGAAAAGAGTGTTTTCCAGTAAAATGGATTTTGGCTTGGCTAAAGGACATTGCTTTATTTCAGGTGTGAAATACTGCCATGCGATGGTGTTTTCAGGACTGAAGTCGTCCGAACTGGTTAACTCTACTGTAAGATATTGCTGACCTCTCCTGCAGAGCCTGCAAAGTCAATGCAGAGCCTGGGAGAGTAGAATTCATTTGGCCACACTTAGAGACCCACATCTGGCCAGTCATATGGGACTGCTTCTGTATGCCCCAGGGAGCAGTGGCCCTGTTGGAGTGATGCATCTCACACTAAAGCAGATCACTAAAACAGACTCAAGGAATCATGATCTCAAAGGGTGTTTCTCTCCACAGGTTCTAGTTGGAGCCTGACATACCTGGCTGGAAATCTAAATTTAGGTAAGATAAACCTCCCTGCCCTGACTTCATCAGGCTCTGGCATTATTTGAAGGAAAAGCTTGTGTGTGACAGTTTGTTAAAGCATTGTTCATCACTGCTGCCTTCTGAGAAGGCTAGTGGAAATGAGCCATTCCTGAGAATTTATTTGTTACCATTAAAGTGCAATTAGATCTTTGGAAGGCTGCATCTGTAAACAAATTATGTGTGGCATACATTCTTTCTACTTATATGCCCAAGGATATGAGGACTATAATCAGTTTCTGTTAGAGATGGTTTGTTAGTTTGTTTGTTTTTTAATGGAAATTCACTTATTCATTCAAAATGGTTTTTGCATTAAGTGCAGAGCTCCCTTTCACTGACTTCTCGAGCTCAAAGGACTGCTGGCACTTCATAGCAGACTTTGGGAAACATTAGGTGAAAAGTAGTCCAATTTCTTTAGCAAATATTAAGGAAAAAAAAATTCTTTCTTACCATTCTGCTTCTTTGTAATCCTTCATGAGGTCAGGGTGTTAGCCTCTGTTCCCCAGTCTCTTTTGTAAATTCAGAGACATGGCCACTGAAGGGAGATCCTCTGGTGGCAGCAGGTTGGAAAGCTTCTTGGCCACTTCCAAAGTATATCAGCAAGGCAGAGGCTCCATGCTGACTGTGAAACTGCTGATGAGGAGAAGCCTGTGTCAGTGAAACCCTGATATAGCTCACGTAGCACAGATAAACCACTTCTGTATAGCTGAGAACCAGGGTTTAACTTCAGTCCAGAACAGGACAAACTCTCATCTGATCTGGGCCTTGCTTTGCTCTGTGTTTTCATGGCACTGTGTGCCTGTGGAGTCACTGGTTTGTTATTTCTGTACCATTTTTCTTCTCAGAGGCTGGACAAAACCCTTAGCTTAACTGCAGGCAATGATCACGGTATGTCCAGAGAGTCTCTGTCAAATCTTGTTGGTGCACAATGCATTTTTTGTATGAAGCTGCATTTGTAATTTAATCCCTAACTTCAAATACAGGAACTACAGACAGGTAGCAGAAACTCTTGAAAATAGATATGAAAATATTGATTTGAGTAAGGAGTGCTGTGCTGTTAAAAAGCAAGTGGTATTTTCAGCTTCTCTTCTGCAGCTTGTGGCTGTGTTAACTTTGAAGGCTGCCCAAGTGGCAGCCGTGAGGGGAGTAGCAGTGGTTAGACAGAGTCTGAGGAAAAGGGGGCAATTAGCAAACTTTTTAAAACCATCTTGTCACACAATCAATAGTGTTAATGGTCATTGATTTTTTGTATAGCCAGCAGAAGGCATGTGGCTGCTTTTTGCAATTGTCGCCTAACACTTAATTTAAAATGTGGCAGAAACCAGAGTTTTGCCCCAATAGCCATTGCTTACTTCAACAGAGGTTAGTGAATCCTGAGAACCAGGCCATGCCCAAACACCAATGGCAAGCATTGTTTTTACCTGTAAGGGAGGAAAATCTCAGAGCAAAACCAGCCTATAAAAGCCTAAAATGAAAGTATCTTGGCCCATGCCCTATTACACTGAATTGCTCCCTGCCCTGGTCACAATGTGGGTTTGCAAACTGTCCTCCAGGTTGGTGACTTCTCCTGCATGTGTGCTCTTAAAGAGTTTAGACTAGCAAAGGGTTTAGGCACTAGGTGCCTTGCTCAGATATTAAATGGATCCTTAATTTTTGTGGGTATATCACATCCTTACACATCCTTAGTGTAGCTGTGGTAAAGAGAGGAAGACACTGAGATGGAAGAGCTGCATTTCAAATGGGGGTAGATCTGAAAGAGGCTGAAGGTCATCCCTACTTCTTAGTACAAGTCTGGTCTGGTATTTCTAAAGTGCTTCTTTCGGATGAGTCTGTCTTTTCTTTGCAGGCTTTCTTGATGACCTTGAGTGCCTTGTCTGAGCCATACCCTAAGAGGCTGATTTGGAGTGTTCCCACGCCACTGAGCCTCACTCTCTCTGGGATGAACTCACAGAGATGAGGTTGGTACAATGCAGGGGGAAAAAATGTGCTTGTAATCCTACTTCTACCCTGAATATTAGGTTTCTTAAATGTATCACCGTATCTCAGGGAGACTGAATGTGTCCTGTAATGTCTCTGGGCCTAAGCAACTATCATCCTTTCAGATAAGGATAATACAGCCTTTCCTTGCTTTCAGGAGTAAAGTAAGGGCAGATTTTGCAATATTAACTTTTTATGTAATAGCCTAGTGAGTAAAACACTTACCCAGACATGAGGGATTTCTACTTAATAACATCTGGTCCTGGCAAAATCCCATTTTACGATGAATAAACTATTCCCGAGAGAAAGAAAGATGGAAAAAGAAGAAGGAGTAAGAATCACATTACCTCAGCTCTAGTATCTGAACCAAATTACTTTTCCTGTCTTAGCCTGCCAATTTTCTCTTCAGATTTTCATAGATATTTAGGCAGCATTGGTTTTATCCCAGATCTTATATCACATTTATTTGCAGATACCACATTAATACATTAAGGGAATAATTTCATTTTGTGCTCACATAGTGAAAGAAAAAAAAAACCCAAAAAACAACAACCAAAAAAATCCCAGAATTGTAATTTCCTCTGCAGCTTTTTATAATGAGAAATGCTTCAGGAGCAAGCAATTTTAAAGAGTGTAAACTGCTTCTCCCTGTAGTGAAAAGACTGCAATTGCTGATGAAAGAGCCCTTTCCTTCTGGACTGCTAATGGGCAGGTAGCAGTGTGAGCCACCCAGTGAAGAGGCCATTGATTCTTACCAAATGTTGTGGTAGTCTCATATACCTGAGAGAAGCAGGCTCCAGAAAGAGTCACTTTCTCCTGTTCTGAAGCTTTAAATTATTCCAAATGTACTTTCTCAAGTTATGTCCCCTCTTCACCAAATTTGCCTGCAGGTGATACATGGGGTTGGGAAACCTTTGCTGGAGAGATGCTGCTGTTGGAATGGGGCAGGAATGATCATCACATATATGCTCCGCAACAGGGAAGTGGTACTTTTGCTTTTTCTTTAGGTTTTGTTACTTTATGTTGCTTTGTAAGGGGATAAAGAAAGGAGAAACTTAAATTATCACGGGTATATATTTTTTAATAATTTTATCTATATATGAGTTACACTGGATATGACACCAGACAGGAATCAATCAGTCTCCGAAAAGAGATGCCAAAAAAGCCTTCTAAAATCCTTCCCACCCTTCCACAGAGAGGTCTGAATTAGAGCCATGGTGGCAATATTAGTGAATAAGGATCATTTAGTGTGAAGAAAGTTACAAGAATTGCATTTTTTTACTAAAACAAGATTTGGGGTCCTTTTTCTTATTATCAGTCTTTCTGAGGTACCAAAAACTCATAGCATTAAGTTTTCAGACCCTCCTTCAGCTCTTCCAATTTTACAGTCCAGTGGATTAGTTTTGACACTGATATAAATTATCTTGCACTGTACTCCAGCCTTTTGTGAAACATGCATCCATCCAAGCAGTGTTCAGTTGCCAGCCTGCTATCTCCTTTCTCTGGCCCAATTAATTTAGCAGCAATCAATTTAATACTTGAGTAGTTTGTACAGATGATTGCATCCTTCCATCTCCTGTACATCTTTCTCTGAAAGCTTCTCTGTTGGTGATGCATGCTGCATGTCCCACATTGCACATTCAGGGGTACCATTCTTCCACAGAGTGCATGACAGCATCTTAGACAGCAAACAAAAGTTGTCTTCATTCATGCAAGCTTAAGCCAGGGTTGAATTTGACCTCTCCTACACAATTGACACAGAACTTGTACAAAACCAAAGCAACAGGTGTCATTATTCTATATAGTTTTGTTTATAGAATGCCTTTTCACACATCTAGTTATGTATTTGTGTGACTGAACTACTGGGGAGAGAGGAGAAAAAAAGCTGGGATGGTTTTTTCCTTGAGTCATTTTTAAAAACTGTGAGGCATTTCATCAAGCCAGTGAGTTTCTGGGCTCTGCAGCAGTGCTTTTGAAGGTATGAACCTGCTGTCAGTATTTAATGAATAGTGTTCTCAAGCTGAACCTTTCAAAAGGAGTTTTTAAAAAGGAATTGGTCCAGAGCCAGAAGCAGAAAAAAAAAAAAAAAAAAAAATAGTATTAAGAGTCATGACATTTATACTGCAATAGCATTTAAAGGCTGAAGCAAAGGAAAGGCCCTTTTAGACAAAGCCTTGTGAATATGTGAACAGCTGAGTGGCTAACACGTGCTGAGAGGCTGGTAGAAGGAAACAAAGTGGTGCCCAGGGAGCAGGGGGGATGATTATGGTTAGTTAAACTCTAGTGATAATCCACCCAACCCAGAGCCTCCCATGATGTATTATGTAGGTGTAAATCCATAGAGTCATAGCATGGTTTGGGTTGGAAGGGACCTTAAAGCTCATCTAGTTCCAACTCCCCTGCATGGGCAGGGACACCTCCCACCAAACCAGGCTGCTCAGAGCCCCATCCAGCCTGGCCTTGAGAACCCCCAGGGAGGGAACAGCCACAACTTCTTTGGGCAACCTGTGCCAGTGTCTCACCACCCTCACAGTCAAGAATTTCTTCCTAATATCTCATATAAATCTCCCCTCAGCTTAAAGCCTTGTCTTCTTGCTACACACCCTTGTAAAAAGTCCCTGCCCAGCTTTCTTGCAGGCCCCCCCCAGGTACTGGAAAGTCACTGCAAGGTCTGCCTGGAGCCTTCTCTTCTCCAGGTTGAGCTCCCAAAGTGGTGCTAGCATTTTACTAACAGGTTGGGTACTTGAAGGGTTACTGCAGCTTCTGTCCTATTCTTGGATTCCATCCTCTGGAACCCTCTCCATTCATAAAGCCACAAATATTGGAAGAAACCTTTGGAGTTTTTGTAGTCCTCAAAGCAGAGACAGTCTTTAGGCAGGTTACATTGCTAGCTTGAGCTTCAGAAATCTCCAAGGACAAGATTCCACAGCTTATAAGAGCCTCTTTTCCAACGTCTAACCATCTTCATCTTCACAGGGATTTTTTTGTCCCTGTGACCTATCTGGAATTTTTCATGGTCCAACTTGGTTTTTTACCCGTTGTTTTTTCATCACTGTACACTTCCTGAGACATCTGGATCTGTCTCCTCTAAATCTCTTGTGAGGTAGCTAAGACAACAGGATCCTTCTCCCATGGTTAGGATTTAAGGGTCTTAACACTTCTCTTAAGTCTTTGAGTCTTTTTAAGGGTGAGTAAGCTCAACTCTCAGTGTCTTCTTGGGTATCCCATGCTCCAGTCCCCTAACTGTTATGGGGGCCTCAGTTGGCCATAGTCAAGTATGTCAAAGCTTTTTAGCATAAAGGAGCCAAAAACTGGAAGGTGCTCCTGACCTACTGCAACAGTTACTGTTCAGCTTTAGGATGGTGGATCCACCCATAAAGATGCTGTTGAGATATTGGACCATACAAAATAATCTATAGAGCATAAGGACACTGTAACAGATGATGATCTTTATAATCCTCTTCCAAACCAAATTATTCCATGATTCTATGATTGCAAGGACATCCATTGCTAAAGGAAATGCAGATAGGGTTGGTAGAAACAGTATTGGAGCCAGACTGTCACCCTGGTAGGGAAAAGGCAATGAGATCTCATCTAGGACATGAACCCAGATTGCTACTGGCATTTATGAATTGAAAGCCAGGTAGCTGCACCCTTAGCAAATTGCTGTTACAATCACTGCATTAATAATCCATATTGTGGCTACTTGAATGGCTGGGTACCATATTGTGAGTACTTGAATGGTCTGCCCTTGTTGCTTGCAAATTCATCAGATTTTTTTTCTTCTGGAATGATGTTCCTAATTTTAAGACTGTCTTTTGTCATACTGCTTGTTAGAATTTGCCAAATCTGGCTGTTCACTCTCCTGAGACAGCTCTGGGAGAAGGTTATTCAGGGGGTCCATTTGCTTTGATTAGATTATCAGGGTTCCTCCAGTACTTTGTGTTTGCAGTGCCTGTTTTCTAATCACTCAGCTGGACACTCTCCTATTTCCTTGTCATTGTTCTAACAGATGTACTTGTCAAAAATAATTTGCAAACCTTCCTCCTTGGAGGTGAACCCTTAATAAGATTTTCCTCTGTGGGAATGAACAAAAGGTAATTCTTTTTCTGGAGTTTCAAGAGAAAATTTCACGACAGACAATGCCATTTAAACAAATGAGAAATTCTTTGCTTCCACAGACCTCCTTGTTGGAGTTACAGCACAGGGTAAATGACATATTTTTCATGCCATTATTTCTCCCTTTTCCTCATTGTTTGGATTTCTGTGTGTTAGGAAGTAGAACTGTTGGTGAAAACAAATATTTAACCACTTCACCCTCACTTAATAGCCAAGAGTGTTCATAGTTCCACTTTTCCAAAATATTCAACATTCAAACAGAAGGAAACTTTTCCTTTTCTTAAAATCCCAACTGCCTTTTCAACTAAATTTTCCCTAAGAGCTTCCTGTCTCTTACACCTGAATTCATGATACTGATTGCCTTTTCCTTGTCTTCCCCTCCTTTTTCACTGGCCTGGGTGTCTGCAGCATTTTTTCTCTCACATATTCTTACTCCTCTCTCTAGCTGCTGTTGTGCAGAATTTTATTTTTTTTTACATCTTTCTTTAATATGTTATCACCCCTGTTGCTAATGGGCTCAGCCTTGGCCATTGCTGGGTTCATCTTTGAGCTGGCTGGAATTGGCTTTATCAGACACTGGGGCAGCTTCTGGTGTCTTCTTATGGAAGCCACCCCTGTAGCCTCCCTGCTAATAAAACCTTGCCATGTAAACCCAATACACCTACCCAGACACAAGTATGTACATATTTGATCAGTTTCTGGGGAAGTTCTTTGACTTGTATCTCTGTTCTCAGCTCTGATTTTGTTAGAGGACTTGATTTTGGGTACTGCTTCCTCATTTTCGGTTGTTAGTTACTCACTCCATGTACTCTAAGTAAATAAAATAAATAAAATAAATCTGCTCTATTCACTGGCCTCAGTAAAATTCAATGCAATATATATATAATAATTCTATATTTCTATTAGTCTTCAGTTGAACAACTCAAAGCTTGGGCCTGATATGGTGAGGTACTGGAAAATGTTCAGTATAGTCCTTGCATCCCAACAGAGACAAGGAACAGAAGTCTTGTAATGTAAAGAGACAAGTCACTTAAAATGTGGGCATCAGAAGAGTTATGAAAGATGAAGAACTAGAGGGTAGAGATTAATGTCTGAATTTTCAGAAGACTGTAAATTTTCTCTTTGGGACCTTCATGATGTGCTATTTAAAATTCCTGTGAAAGAAACTGTCCTTTAAAGAAAGCTTTATGTGATATACTAGCATCAAGCCAGAAATTAATAGTAAACTAAGAAACTGAATTCAGATTTCCTGACTTCTAGGTAAGTACCTACCTATAAATTCTCCAGAGATAAATGGACTTTTTGTCGAATGGAAGTTTTGGTGAGTTTTTTTCCCATCAGGAAACCAGAGTGATCATATAGGTAGCATTCTCACCAAAAGGGATATACCAAATACTGTTTAATCTTACAGCTTTTACTGCCCTCCATTGTGACATCTGGTTTGTTCTGGGCAGTGCAGAGTAAATTCATTTTTTGTCAAAAAGCTGAGATATTTCTTTTGATGGAAAATAAAATAGTCACTGGCAAAAAGAAGTTTTTACTTTTCCAGGCCAGAAAACTTCAAAGTGTTGTATTTTGCTGGGAGAAGAAATAAAACATGAGAAAGGGAAAAACTGAATAGAAAACAAATATAGCACATCTTTATCATGAAAATTAGAAAGAAAAAGAAGAATTTGTCTTGAAGCAAAAGGAAGAAGAAAAGAAACCTCAACTCCTTCCCCCAAATCATCTGACTTTCTCTAAAAAATATTTAAAAAGTAAAGAAGTAGCCCAAGAACTGTGAGTCCTTGCTGCTGTCTGGTGAAGATAAGATGATACAGAGGGAGAAAAGAACTGCAGTATGTGCTGGGAATTCAACGGGAACTTGCAATGGGTCTGCCCATGTGGTTGCTTTTGCATCCATTACAGGTGTTGTAGACATGAGCAAAAATGCCTGAGTGGTTCAGTGAGGGGATATGCATTTATAAGGGTAATCCATGCCATGTGCCCTGGCACCAAACCATTGGTCACCTCTAGCTTCTCAGGAGTTTGAATTTCCAGCCCTGGAGTGGGTAGCAGGCAGGAGAGGGCTGAGGTCATTAAAATCCCCCTGGCTTTAGCTGCTGCTAAATCCATGTTGTCAGGAAATATTGGTGGTTCCAATTCATAAAATCTCTAGGAGAACCTGTAGACTAAACCAATCCCCACATTAGATATTGGGTATCTTCTCTGAGTTCAGATTGAAGAGACCACTGTGTATTTTTTTGCTTTTATTAGGAGTGCAGGATGTGCTGCCCTTTCTCACCAGCATTCACTGATATCATCACATTATTCCCTGATGTTGGAGAGATTGCAGTGTTTGTGTTGTCAGTCTTGCCTGCTCTCTGTGCTGCACACCATAGGTGGTGGCTTTTGGTGTCAGGAGGTAGGTTCACAGGGGGGGTAGGGAGTGTTTGGCAAGAAGGTAAATCCACTGTGGGTCCCCCTTGCTTAAGCAACCCCATCAATGCTGCCAGTGGTGGTGGTGGTGGGCTTTGGTGATTGCATCCTCCACATTCCTTGGTGTGGTTGGGACAAGCAATGGAATTGTCCCTGACTGAAAAAGGCTTGTAGACAAAATACCAGGTGAGGTATGGCTGCAAACTGAAGATGAGTGGCTCAGAAGAACAAGATGGTCACTATAACCAGTGTGCTGAGCAAAAGGCAGCATAAAGCCACTTCTTGATAGTGTGTAATAATTTTAATTTTTTTTTTCTTGTAGGAAGAAGATTCCTGACACCCAGTTCTTTTAGTCAAGGCTTTGCTAAGTGTTGCACAGCCTACCACCAGCTTAAGAAAAGTGTTGTACACCCTTGCATCTTAAGCTAAGCATCGTGTAAGCTCCAAAACAACCTCTGCATTTATGGGCTTCAATCTCTTTTTTTTTTTTAAATCTTCCTCAGATTACCACTCCTGTCAAAATTAATTTTGTTTTCATCTAACGACATCAGACAAACCTGATGTGTGATTCTTGAAGGATGTCAATTAGTGTGATTTAGTGAAATTAACGAGCTAATTTAAACTCACTAAGATTTCAGCTTTTGTTGCTCAGAAGCTTTGTGCTAGTAAAGGAATTCTGCAGCAGCCAGCAGAACCTTCATTGTCATTCCAGTCAGTGAAGATAGACATTTGAACATCATTATTGCATTAGCCTCTGGTATCCTATATTTTAATTCTGAGGATTTATTGATATCTTCAAGTTACATTCATGTCTCTTAGATAATTCAGACTTTCAAATAAAATGGCACTTTACTTATGGCAAAGTGGTTATCATAAATTTTTTTACTGATACTTGGATACAAGTTGTGCTGCTACGATCATCTCATGTTAGGGTCTAACAAATCTCCTAATAAATTCTTCTTGTTTTTCAAATAAATTGATCTACAGTAAAAAAATAATTTAGTTGTGCTTAAAATTGAAACCAAGGAAATATTAAAGAAGGAATTGAAAAGATAAGCAATTCTCCATTTAACTGTGTTGGTTTCATGGTTTATCAGTGTTCCTATCTGCTGCACACTCTCTTGAAACATCTCAGATATGACTTGTGCATCATCCGAAATTTTTCTGTTTTAAATAAATATCTGGTGTGAACAGGAGAGAGAGCTTCCAGAGGGGAGTTTGTAGTACTATCTCATGGAAGTTTGTACAAATGAGCTGCACCTCTGTCCTTCCATTGTGATAAGCTGAAATGGAGTCCCAGACAATCTTCACCATCCACTGCATCCTTAGGCTGTCCTTGTGTCAGGGCCTGAGCTCACTTGTAGAGGGCAAACACAAGTAGAGATGAGACATCATTGTGTCCCATGAAGTAGGATCTGCAAGAAGTGGTTGGGTGTGTTGCTACTCACTCTTTGAGCCTTGAAGACCTCCTTTTTGTAGGACATTTGACATAGAAGGCTTTGCCCAGAAAAGAGCCAAGGCCGTAGCTGCCAATCCAGCTTGCACTGGTTTCCCAAGATGCAGGAACCTGCTGGTTTCAGTGAGGTGGGAAATGCTGGTGTGCAGTTTGGTGCCAGGGCACACAGTTCTGACTACTGTACTTTTCCATCAGCAGTCTGCTTTTGCTGTTGGCTTTCTTCACTTTGCTGCTTCCTCTTTGCTGTGCCTCCTCTTTCCAGCAGGGCTCATGTTCAGCTTCCCCTCCAGAAGTTACCAAGAGATGCTCACACAAGAAACCTCCAAGAGTTTGTAGTATTTTTTATTGTCTTACTTAATATACACATAATTATATCTGGTGCTATAAATAAGATTTTAATTACACCTTATTAAATTGATGTGCCCTGTGATCTGGAACTATCTGTGAACTGGAACTACAGTATAATACCAATTACATAGGAAAGACTATTTGCTTTCCAATTTCAAGGCAAACAGAAAGAAATTCAAGGCCACAGAAGGGTGTGGTGCATCTCACTTGGCTTTTATGTGTAGTGCAGGTGTCTGTGGTTAAGATGGTCATCTTGAGCACTCCTTTAATTTATGTTGAATTAAAGATTGTTTTTAAAATCAGGATTATTCTTTACTGTTTCAGAGATCTCTTCATCAGCTATAAAGAGACTCCGAGGTGATCTGCTTAAATACAGGCTCCACTCTGACCTTCTCAAGCCAGATCTAAGCATTACTGACAGTCTGGAAAGATGGAACTGGCATCCGATTCTCTTGCCTAGCCCAATTTCTTATTATAAGACAATGCCTTGATTTAAGATTTTTGTCACAAACACAAGGTTTTGAGCCTGCCCCCATTCTCCTTCTCCCTGTCAGAGGACTCCTGTCAGGTATGTCTCATGAGAGGGAGATGTGGACTGCTGACAATAGCTCATCCCATGGGCAGATGCATGGTCAAAGATCACAAGAATCACAGAATGGTCATGTTTGGAAAGGACCTCTGAGATCACCAAGTCCAACTATACACACGCACAACAAGAAAACCCAGACCCCCTGCAATCTTGGACACCAGAGCATGCCCTGAAGTGACACATCTATGTGCTTTTTAAGTACCTTCAGGGATGGTGACTCCACCACCTCCCTGGGCAGACTGTTCCAGTGCCTGACCACTCTACTCCAGTAAGCAATTCTTACTAACATCTAATCTATACCTCACCTGCCACAACTTCAGTCCATTTCCTTTGTTCCTTTTATTATGCACTTGGGAGAGGAGGCCAACATCCACCTCCCTACAACCATCTTTCAGGTAGTTGTGGGAGGCAATGGGTCTCTCTCAGCCTCCTCCAAACTAAACATGCCCATTTCCCTCAGCCACTCCTTGTATGACTTGTTCTCTAAGCTCCTCAGAAGCTTGGTGAGAATTTTCAGGGTTGGAAGGGACTTTTATGATCAACCAGTTTCAATCCACCCTGCCATGGGGCTCAAAGCCCCATCCAACCTGGTCTTAAAAACTTCCAGGGATGGGGCTTCCACCACTTATCTGGGCAACCTGTTCCAGTGTCTCACCACACTCATGGTGAAGAACTTCTTCTTAACTTTCAAGATAAATCTGCCTTCCTCTAGTTTGAATTCATTCCCCCCTAGTCCTATCACTACCTGACATCCTAAAAAGTCCCTCACCAGCTTTCTTGTAGGTCCCCTTCAGATACTGGAAGGCTACAATAAGGTCTCCTCAGAGCCTTCTCCTCTCCAGACTGAATAACCCCAACTCTCTCAGTCTGTCTTCACAGGAGAGGTGCTCCAGCCCTCTGATCATCCTCGTGGCCCTTATCTGGACACACTCCAGCAGATCCATGTCCCTCCTGTAGAAGGGGCTCCAGAACTGGACACAGTGTTCCAGGTGGAATCTCATGAGAGCAGAGTAGAGAGGGAGAATCACCTCCCTCGACCTGCTGGCCATGCTTCTCTTGATTCAGCCCAGGATATGATTGGCTTTCTGGGCTGTAAGTGTACACTGACAGCTCATGTTGAACTTCTCATCCATCAGCACCCCCAAGTCCTTTTCCTCAGGGCTGCTCTCAACCCAGTCACTGCCGAGCCTACAGCAGTGCTTGGGATTGCCTTGACCCAGATGCAGGACTCTGGTAGCTCTCCTCTGGACCAGAACTGAACCCAGCAGTTGAGGTGCAGCCTCACCAGCGCTCAGTACAGGGGGATGATCACTTCCCTTCTCCTGCTGGCCACGCTGTTCCTGATACAAGCCAGGATGCCATTGGCCTTCTTGGCAACCTGGGCACACTGCTGGTTCATGCTGAGTCATCTGTTCACCAGCACTTCCAGGTACTTTTCTGCTGGGCAGCTTCCCAGTCAGTCTTCCCCAAGCAATGTTGCCTCAGGTTATTGTAACCAAAATGCAGGATCCGGCACTTGGCCTTATTCAGTGTCACACAACTGGCCTTGGCCCATTGATCCAGCCTGTCCAGGCCCCTCTGTAGACCCTTCCTCCCCTCAAGCAGATCAACACTCCCACCCAATGTGGTGTTGTGTGCAAACTTACTCAGGGTGCACTCAATACCCTCGTCCAGATCATTGATAAAGTTATTAAGAGAGAGTGGCCCCAAAACTGAGCCCTAAGGGACATCACTGGTTACCTCATGCCAACTAGATTTGACCCCATTGATCACAACTCTCTGGGCACAGCCATCCAGCCAGTGTTTTACCCAATGAAGAACACACTTTTCTGTGCCATGATTTTCCAGCTCCTACAGGAGAATGCTGTAGAAGATGGCGTCAAAGACCATACCAAAGTTCAGGTAGACAATGTCCACAGTCTTCCCCTCATCCAGAAGGTGATGGCTTTCTTCTGATGCTTATGAGTGCTGAGCCAAAATCAAGTCACATGTGAGTGGAAATGCTCCTAATATCAACACTGAGATTTCAATTAGACTCCTTGTCCTGTCTAGAGGACAAATAATCATTAAAATTAATGATTATTTATAAATATTTATTCTGTGGTCATGCTGAGTGTATGTATGGCTGTCCATAATGCATACACAAAACATATGTATCATTAGGGAAAAGGCAATATTAATGGCCAACTCACTGACCCTTTCCTTCTAGAAATCTGGGTTCAGATACCACCTCTCTGCAGATGTGGCAAAGAATGTTACGAAGATATTATAAGGCACTTCTGTCAGCTTAGCATCGTGACAAACGTGATATATCTGGTGTATATTCAAAGAAGAGACTGGGAAAATGATTCAGCAGTTAGGAAAATGAATTGTAATGTGACTCAATAATCCTGTACTGCAGATCCTCAAGAATCCTCCAGCAAGAGCTGACTGTTAACTCCATAACCACAGTGAAGAGGACATTGTTGAAAACTGGGCATTAATCCCATCATTCCATTACAGTTACTGGGTGACTGTAGGTGTTGTGATAAAAGTGAAAAGATGGGTAAGCAAATTAATTGAATTTAATTTGCATTCCCTCTAAGCACTTACATTTACTTTTATTAGTGAAACTTTGCTAAAATGTCTATGATGTCCTGTAGGTTTTTTAATGTGAGGATGATGAACCTAGTATGTCCTTTTCCTCTTTAAATTCTCTCCTGCACTGAATCAACACGAGGCTTTTTGTGTACATTTTTCTGGCTTTTCTTTTTAAAAGTCTTGCTCAGTCAATTAGTGAGTGTCATTGTACATCAAAGCCAAGGAGATGCTTTTTTAAAATGCAACTTACAAAATTACTAACCCTCTTAGCTTGTTGCAACTTAAATATTCACGTATCTTCACCACACATTCCGTTAGACAACAATAAGTTTCTCAAAGGAGAGCCTGACAGCTGCATGTTGCCAAACTAATTGTTTGGCCAAGTACAGGAACAAGATGGACAAGCCAAGTAATCATCCTAGAACACACTAGTCCCAAAGAGGGCTCTCTGTTTACAGGGACCTGCATCTTCCAAAGGTAATTTGGAAACATTTCCTATTGTGCATTCCAATAGAAAATAAAATGTAGTTTCTAATTTACTTTCCACAACTAAGAGTCTTAAAATGTTGACAAGGGCTGTAAATGCCATCTGCTTGGGGTCTGCGCTGTGTAGAGCGATGATACAGAAAACTTCATGCAGAAAGTTCTGAAATCTTAAACTTTAATCCAAAATCAATGGAGCTTCCTTTGCAGAACTGGTTCATTTTATTTGGATGCTTTTTGTCTCCTCATAATGTGTTATTGTGTAAAAAAAAATAATTTCTTATTAAATACCACTGGAGGCAACACAGAAGTAACTAGAAAATTGGCACACACCTTGGTGTGTGCTGGGGCATAGGGATTCAATTTACTAAGCAAGACCATCAGTGTTCTGCAAGGGCTTAGGAAGTAACTTATTGTTTCCAAAGAAGTTTGGATTTTTTTGCTGTGAATCTCAGCTGTGGAAAGTCTTGAAGGAAGATCCTTAACACTGTATTGCTCTGCACCTTAAATGCAGATAACTCTTCTACACTGATTTCTTTTGATATAAAAGGCTGTGCTGGTAGCTTGCTTCACAGGAGCCAAACTTGGAGAATTTAATGTGGTCCTGAACAGGTCATGTGTGATATCCATGAAGCACTTTTGTCTGAAAGAGATTTAGCATAGACTCTGATTAGGACCTGTGCAAAAGACAGGGCAAAAGGCATCTGCAGTTATTTTAACAGTGAAATAGCTTTTAAGTGTAAAAATTCATCACTTATTAGTCACAGCAATGCTTTGTGTGTCACAAAGACAATACCCAAGTCCCGTGAATGTTTATTTTGGTGTAAAATGGGAACAATTTCTATGATATTTGAGAAAACAACTCAACACATGGGCAAAAAGAGGCCACTGCTTAGTCTATGGAAGGGGGAAGTGGCCTGAAATTGGATGGCATGGCTTTGACTGGGAAATGTGTCAGAAAAGCATGAGCTTCAAAGACATCAGAAGATTAATCTCTACTGTTAATTTTCTTTGAAATGTTTTAGCTTTTCCTTAAGGAGAGGACATATTTTGTCAGAATAATGATTCCATTTCTGAAGGCATTTTCTGTTGGGAAGACTGATAGGAAGTTATTGACTGGCTTCATAACAGTTATTGTGTTCTTTAATGAAATGAAGGCTGTAGTGGATACAAAGGGAAAGTTTTCTTCAATACAGAAAGAACTTGTAAATGAAAAAATCCCACTATGTCCAGTTCAAGGTATTTTTGTGAATCTGTCCTATTTTCACAGGTGTGGAGGAATAGCTGTGGGAAGCAAAATGTTGCCTGACACAAAAACATGATGTGAGTATTTATGTTTACTGGTCATATTTTATCCTCTCAGTCAGCAAACAAACACCTTGACCATTGCAGGAGGGCAAACCTGAGATTTGGAGTGATATAGATCACTATCGGGATAGTTTCATGTGTTCCAAATATTCTGCTGAAAACTAAGGGGACACCGAGGATGGGACTGTCTACAGGTGTCTTGTCTAAAGTAACAAGGAGCAAACCTAATGACTTCTGATTTTTCTTCATTGAGATCCAATGTTCTGCTTCCTTTATACTCCTGTGAAGCCTGAGCAAGATTTTTAGAAAAGCAATTCAGTGTAGGACAGCACTGTACCATTTACTAATGCACTCACCTTGTAAAAGGATAAAGTCGAAGTGGTAAAGTTCTCTAGATTTGGTCCGTAACACCACCCCCACCTTTTTTTTTTTTTTTTTTTTTTTTTAAGAAAAAACAAAAAGCACCTACAATAAATTGAAGGAAAGTAAAGAAAAAGCAATAAGGTGCTCTAGGGGAAGTTTTTTAGATACATTACTATACAAGCATCAAGGCCTTAAAGGGAACAAGGCCTTGTTGATGTGTGTAAAATAGCTTTAGAAAATATGCACACTTGTGCCTTATTGTGTAATTAAAAGCTATATAAATTATTGATGAACCATGATGGCACACAAGAGAATATAAAAAAGGGTATTATGGGTAATGATCAGTTCAAACCAGCTGTCTCCTTCTACAGATTATCTGATGTTTTCACGACCCAAAAGGAAGCTAAATGATGTATGAGTGATAGGAGCAGCAGACAGCCAAAAGCATTACAGTCAGTATTTTCTTGTGTTTTTTAAAGCATAGAATTGCCATGGATAGTGCTGCTTGGGGAAAAGGTTTATTTTTACAGCTCAGTCTCAATGAGAAGATATTTTGCAGTTGAAGACTGTATTTTTCAGTTGAGGTTCTACAAACAATAATAAATATCAATGCAATCCACCTATTTAAGCCTTTAATGAGTCTCATCAATAAGTTTAAATGAGTGTAAAAGCATTATGTTAATTTAGGAGTTGGAAGAGATGTATCTGTTATAGTGGATTAAGAACCATGGAGAGGTGACAGTGATGGCTTAAGATGACTCAGAGAGTCAGAACTGATCTGCCCAAGAAAAATAGAGACTCTCCCTTAAATTTATTAACACACACAAAAAATTCCATCTATTATGTGGATCTATGACCACCACAGAAATTGAGAATTATGTTGGAAGAACCATTGGTTTCCCAAACTCCACTATTAAAATTGAAAGGGTCTTGGCTTATTAATATTGATTTTTAAATAAAATTATGGGCTTGCCAGCAGTGAGACCTGCACCCACTTCCAGTTCTTATTGGAGGGTCAAGTGTGAAACAGTGTGTGCCACCAGGGAACTCAGCATGGCCACCACCTCTTCACCAGCTCAGATGCTTGATTTCAAGTTGCATGTTAGACATTGCTGGATGCAAAACCTGGAGTTCTCTTCCTTAGAAAACCCCAGCCTGAGAAAAGGCTTTGGTGTCACGCTCTTCACTTGAATTTGTTTTTTTTTCCTCTCCTTCTAGTGGAAATTTTTTGATTTCTGAGAAAGCCAGGGATAGACAAGTAAGAACAACTAGTTATGGGCATTTGCACTCATATAGCTCTCATCATAAAGGAGGCTGTAGCAAGGTGGGGGTTGGTCTCTTTTCTCAGACGACTTTCAACAAGACAAGAGGACACAGTCTAAAGTTGTGCCAGGGGAGGTTTAGGTTGGATATTAGAAAGAATTTCTTTACGGAGAGGGTGATCAGGCATTGGAATGGGCTGCCCGGTGAGGTGGTGGATTCTCCGTCCCTGTAGACATTTAAAAAGAGACTGGATGTGGCACTCAGTGCCATGGTCTGGTAACCGCAGCGGTGGGTCAAGGGTTGGACTTGATGATCTCTGAGGTCCCTTCCAACACGGCTTATTCTATGATTCTATGATAAGGGATTTGCTAAGACATATCTTTCTGCCCTCCACAGAGTACAATCAGAATTATCCATTTGTTATCCATGGACTCTACCATTAATAGTTGAGAGATTCAGATCACAATATGATTTTTTGGCCATGTTTGTTATACGGAAACTTAAATTTTTATATAACTTTTCATAAGGAAACAAAACTGAAACATTTCTTATCAGATTTCTTTTAGTCAAACTGTCCTTCTGCTGGCTAAATACAGCAATGAATGAAAGTTTTCTGAAGCATTGACTTTTGAATTAGTAACAAACAATGGAGTGCATTTCTCTGAAGCACATTTCTTTTTGGCATATCTGTGACCATGGTTTGTTTTTCTGAGACTCACAGAGTGTAATATGATGTTTTCACATGTTGATTTTTGTTTGACTAGCTATGAGATTTACCAAGGAAACTGTGGGTACTTTGATAGTAGCCAGGGGAATATAGTACCCAGGGGAGGCAATGAAGACAGATCCACAGCTTATACAAAGCAATAGCTGAGACAAAATACTATTAAGATTGAAAAGACTTCTAACAATGATTTATGCATGTCCTATGAAGCAAGCAGTGTGTGTCAATATTGTGAATTTCAAAATGTGTTTTTTTGATGATGCACATCCAAATGAAAAATCAACATTTCCAAATGCATTCAGTGAAAAAAAATAAAAGAGAGGCCAGCTGTGTCTTATTTTTTTGTAAAGCCAAATGTAGAACTGACAAAAATTTCATGCACTGTTGAGGTCTTTACTCATCTCTGTAACAGATGCTGACTGTACACCTTGCAGGGGGCAGATGACTTGGCTCTACCCATCTAAGGCATGGGGAACTACCCCTGGACTAGTGAATACCTCTGAATACTTACTGTGCTTGCTGTGGCCATCTGTCAATGATACCCAAAATATTCTTTCCTTTCAGACATTTTTTTTTAAATCCCATAATTTTCTGGAAAGAAAGACCCCTGCCATTTCTCTCTCACTGCATTTCAAAATGGAAAAAGTTTATGAAGTAATTAAAGCCAGAGGGTCTTTCTAGGCAACAGATTCTGTGTGACTGCACATGATTACAAATAGTTGTTGGGTTCTATTAAAAATTGTCAAATTGCTGATATTGTTGTGCTAGGATTGGAACAGTTATGCTTAATTCAGTGGGCTATTCTTTGGTTTCCATCACTGCTTATTGAAGCAGACTCTCCTTCAGAGGGAAGGTAACAAAATATTTACTTCCCTTTTAGTCAATTTTTGTTCCTCTCTTTATTATGCTGTTCAGAGCATTTAATAAATACCTCGTCCTCTCAGCTTTTGAAATGAGCTCACTTGGAATCAAATATGCTTGGGATCATTGCCTTTCTTAAGGACACTGAGGAAGTGAAGAAACGTAGTAACAGGGATGGATTTTGTCCTTTGGAGCTCATATCATGGGATGCTTGAACAAATTAGTGACCATTGTTTTTCAAGGATTCTAGCACTATGCTCTGCTTGTTCATAAAGGCAGTGAAATTCAGTTTCCTGTAAAAAAAATTAGAAAAGCATTATGACAGAAATAATTGTGTTTGTAAGGTTATCCGATTCTAAAGCTAGTGGCATTTCTGCTCACTCACCTTTATTTTTATCACAAAATCATATTTGGATCAATTGTTTGCTCTCAAAGGCAAAATAATTGTCAGAACTTAATTTCAGGGGCAGAGAGGAAAAATTAAAATGGAAACTTAAACAGAAGCCCCAGCATTTAGTTATTGTAATTATACCTTCCTCCTGGCCCTCCTTTTTTTACAGTCTGTGATTTGAGAGAAAGGGAGGGGAGGGGGATGGCTGATTCATGTTCTCCAGGGTGGTTGGCAATAGGATCACTGCAATGCCAGATGTTAAAAACCCAGGCACAAGAGAGAAAGAGTGAATAATTCAGTGGTGTTTCTTCCTACTCTGAATGTTCCACATCCCCCAGGACTGCAGCAGTGCTGAGCAGCCAGAGGGTTTCATGAATTGGTGGCTTGTTCATCCGGAGCACAAAGAAGAAGCAGAGATAGCAGTGAACCTATTAGAGAACCTGACATAATAGTGGCTTTTCCACCTGTATGTCACGAGGAAAATTATTTATCTTGGAGGGATTTTCAATAATAGTAGTGGTGCAAAGGCACCAAGGTCACAGTTGTGAAAGGGCAGGCAGTGGAGGTAATGTGCTGACTGGAGTTTGATCTTGTGGGTGGAGGACCAGGACCAATAGAGGGCAGAGCCTCAGCTGCTGGATTTGGGAGGCTGCAGGCAGCAGCCTGGCTCTGGCAGGATGACTGAGATCAACTTTCAGCAACACCCATGAAGGCTTTGGGCCACCAGAGGGTAAAATCGTGACCTGTTCCTCATTATTGTACAGCATCAGCTCATGCATGACTGGTTGGATGAAATGTGTGGCCTTTTCCCTAGGTGAGTGCTTAGTAAGTATTTTGGTATCATTTTAAATATTTCTTCCTTCTCTGTGAGGAGATATATAGCATAATCATTCCACGAATAGTAAATGCATCCTTGGAGACAATAAAATCCATTTGAGGGATGTTTCTTGCAGCCCTCTGTGCACAATTTTTCCTGACCTCATATTTTGTAAAAGAGATTTTTTTGTTAATTGATTCACTAATAGTCTGATAATGAAGCTGTCTGTCTTGACTGGGTTTTGTTTCAGTATTTGACATCGCAGCATTAATTCTCACCACCCTATTCTTGTGAAGAACTGTGACAGAAAACTGCCTCTCCCCTGTCCTGTGACTTTTGCCTTCCCATGTGCCAGGTGGCAATGACTTTTTTTTGCATTCAAGGTAGGATGCACCTTTCCATCAGCATCAACATTGCTGCAGTCTCTTTGTGCTGTCATTTTTATAGTGTAATACATGTTGTAAACGTTAAGCAGTAGAAGTCCTACATGAAGAAATAAGACAGATACTTCTAGTTTCTGGTCCAATGAAGGAAAGAACTTTTCTTCAGTCTGTATTAGGAAGATATTTTTTGCCTTTTTACCTCCAAGTTAGTTATTTTCCATAGGGTTTTCAAAAGAGAAGTAAGAGGGGTAGAATCTTTGGGACTTTTCAAAAAATATCTTTATTTAAACTTTTGGAAGGAGGAACACATTTTTTTCTGTGCTGTTCATGCAATGTAGTCCAATGTGGAAAACATGCCCTGGCCAGTGTAACTCCAATCTCTGATCAATCTCTTTATTATTTTACTGGACATACTGTCTCAGTCAATGTCAGTGTCCGACTCACAGCTCCAGCAGGTGCATACCTCCAGGTCCATGCCTTCTGTTGTGGTAACATAAGGTTTTGTTTTTCATGTGATTAGTAGTTTATAACTTCTTTTTAAAAACAAAACAAAACAAACAAAACACCCAAAAAACAACAAAGAAAAACAACAAAGACCAAACAAACCTGGAAACAAGCCCACAGCAAAATACTGCAGCAATGATGATTTCAGAATTGAAGTAATTTTTAAATCACATCTATCCAGTACATGTCAATGATACTACAACAACTTAATGTTTATGAATGGGATCACTTAACTTGTATCACTGTACTGCAGCAGAAAAAAGCAATGAATGTTTTCTAAGAATAAACATTACCTGAAGCTTACATAGATAACACTCATGACATGGGAAATGTACCTTACTACTTTATATTTCCTATCAAATGCAATTTGTGTTTGATTAGTAGATAACTTGGTTATAATCAATTTAGTAACATGCTGTTCCCTCTGTCATGTAGCAAATACTGTTTGGCAATAAGTCACTAGAATGATGTTACACTAAATTAAATTCTTGTATTGCCATTTATACTAAGGAACCATAAAATGTTACTAGTTTACATTCTGCAGGGTTCAGATACATCTTCGTGTTAGCAAATAGCATTTTGTGCTCTTCTTCAGTCCCTCAAGGATTTTTTTCTAATATGTTAAGGAAAAAAAAAAAAAAGCTGATATATTACTAGGAGCTTGTGTGGAAAAAAAGGCAGAGTGCTCAGTTCAGAGGACCTTAGTTCTGTTCCTATAGGATCTCAATGACTTTCCTTCCCCATGTGTAAAAGGAGAGCAAAGGTTCTGAATGATTCTGTAAAACACTTCCAGATTCATGGAACAGCTGTTGACAGGCAGGTTGTGGCAAAAGCTTTTTCGAACAAAATGGTCCTGAATTGCTCAAGGCTGAGAAGGATTTCCAGCCCCCCCAGGGGCAGAGGAGCATCCTGTCCAAAACTGGATCACCTGAATGAGAAAATCGCCGGAAGAGGATAGGATGGGATGTGTGAAGGTGGGCACAAAGCCTTATGCCCTGTATGCTGTAAAACCTTAAAGTTAAAAACATAAATCTGCTGTTCAGTGGCTTCATTATTAGTACAAATAGCAGAGCAGTTGGGTGACATTTTTTAAATACGTTTCCCTGATGACAGAAAAAAAAATGTTTTGGCACTGGTTGTTTCCAGCATATCAGTCTTTGGAGTGCAAATAGCATAACTGAGTGCTGTGCAGTCCTATGTCACAGTCAGGACAGCAGTGCTCCAGTCTGGCACCCTGTACAGGGCCTGGTAAGGGGCTGTGTAAAATAGCAGCGGATTTCTGGCTACAATGAGGCATAACAGGAGCAGATGGGGATGCAAAGGGAAGAATAAATGTGCAGTTTCTCCTCTGACCCCTGCAGAGCCTGGGGGGGAAGACATTTGGATCCCATGTGTGATCTGCCCACACACCAGTGCCCTGTACTCAGCACTGGTGAGGCTGCACAGTGAATCCTGTTCTCAGTTTTGGGCCCCTCACTACAAGAAGGACCTTGAAATGCTGCAGTAAGTTCAAAGAGGGACAACAAAGCTGGTGAAGGGTCTGGAAAAGTCTTATGAGGAGTGGCTGAGAAAACTGAGATTGTTTTGCCTGGAGAAAAGCGAGCTGACAGGAGACCTCACTCTTTACAGATACCTGGAAGGAGGTTGTAGTGAGGTGGGTGTTGTTCTCTTCTTCCAAGTAACTAGCAATTGGATGAGAGGAAATGGACGTCGTTTGTGCCAGGGGAGGTTTATATTGGATATTAGAATAAAATTTGTCACTATAAGGGTAATTAAGCAATGGAACAGGCTGACCAGGAAGGTGGTTGAATCACTACCCCTGGAGGTGTTTCAAAGATGTGGAGATGTGGTGCTTAGGGACATAGTTTAATCATTGGACTTGGTACAGTTAGATTAATGGTTGGTAGCATTAGGTTATGGTTGGACTCAATGATGTTAAAGGTGTTTTCCAAACAGAACAATTCTGTGATCCTGTGATCAGCTTGTGACTGTCCCTCAGGCATCTGCCACAGCTGAGCATGGAGTTGTGCTGGAGTTGGGGAGGGTAGAATCTGGGGACAGTGGTGTTGCTCAGGGGTCATTGCAAGCAGGAATGAATACTTATAGGGAGAGGAGTATATTTTGATATCTGGTGTCCAGCAAAGTCCACTGGGTTGTCTGGTGGCACCAAACTCAGATAGTACACAATATGCTGTTGAGAGATCTGATGCTGTTGTGTGTGATGTTGTTCATTAGGATACACAAGTACACTAAGGGACAATTAACTTCAAGCACTCTAAATTTTTTGGTATCCAGATCAGTTGGCTTCTGCTTAGATCATTGGAACAATATTGTGGACCTGCAGAGAACGTTTCAGGCCATCCTAAGACAGACAATGAACATCCAGGAACACTGTTTTTCATGGAGGTTCTTTTGTATCTCTTTGGCCCAACAAAGGCTTATGGATAACTAGTTTAGACAGGATGACTCTACTGCAGCCTGTTGTGTTTAAGCTACAGGAGATGAATTTCCCTGAGGTAACCAGCATTTAGCCAGGAGAGAAAATATGATAAGAGAATGCTTTATGCTAACGTTCCTAACTGGAGAAATCTGACCTGAGTAACTAACTGCTAATGAAGATCTTTACATGCTAATTAGTGATGTTTCTTTCCTAGAACAGAGTATAAATTATTGAATGCTCAGCTTTTCTGACCTTATCCAGAGAGAAAGTCTTTGGTAATAGGCTGTAATAAACCTATTAAGTCTCTTTGCAGGATGATCTATGGCATGATTTTGAAGCCATTAATTTAGCTGTCAGATGTCTTGAAAGCATAATACAAATCTAGAGAGCAAAAAATTGAGTAGAGATTGACTGGTAGAAGTAAGCTGGAGAAGTAACAGCCTGAAGATGAGGTTCAAAGGCTTTGCTATCCTCCTGCAGGGTGAGGCTTTGCTATCCTCCTGGACTGCTGACTCTGCAAAAGACTTTGCTAAGAGAATTCTGAGTAGATGAGAATAGCAGTTTAATTGAAGACTCAAGTCAAAAGTGGGAAGATGAATAACTGTTAAAACTTAGCACACAACAAATTATTTGTTGTGACAGGAATTTATTTTGACTGCCTGTTTGCTGACTTTAGCCTTTAGCTGCCTAATGGGGTTTTCTTGGTGAAAGAGATAAAAATTAAGCTAAAGAATTTGCTCCTAATAAGCTACAAGTAATTGCAGAAATAAGTGGATTGCAATGAGATCACTTCTTATTGGAGAATTACAGAATTCCCCTTTCATCCTTCTTGACAGATTAGAAGACTAAAGTCAATCCAAAATAGCTTTTAGATGCCTAAACTTTCATCAACTTCAATGAAGTACGTGTGGGAGAGCAGAAATTAGATGACAAATACTTACGCGGTTCCTGAATTAGCTGTTTAAAGGAGTTTTTTAACTTCTTGTTCAAAACCCAGTCTTTTTTGTTATGGTCTTCATGACAATGTCAGAAGTTAAAATAAAGAGGCAAAACCAGATTAAGACTGGGAACTTTATTGTAAAGCAGTGATGTGACAAAACGTGTTAGCTTGTGGCAATGGAAAGCCACTTGCCCTGGATGCTTCAGGTGATCTGATTGTGCTCCACAGCCCTGATGTTTCAGGGATGCTTTGGGTTCCCCAATCAGTCACTCCTGACCACCAGATGAGTTTAGCTCCTTGCCTGCCATGGCCACTTCCCTGCTTGCTGCTAGGGTGGATGCACAGGGAATGCCTTTCATTGTCAGAATAACTCAGCTTTGGGAGACCCATGGTGACAAAAGCCAGGAGGCATAGTGGCCATGTTAGATGGTGGGGGCTTAGGTAGTTCCCAGGGTGCAGGGGGATGCTCTTTTTGAAAGCATAACTCTGGGGAGTGGAGTTCAAGGTGAAAAAGTGAGTAATCCTGTGATAATATGTCCAGGGGTTTTTTGTGTTTGTTTGTTTGTTTGTTTGTTTTTTGTTTGTTTGGGTTTTTTTGGTGTTTCTTTTCAGGGCCCTGTATAATTCACTCTGAGGTTGAATTGGAGTGAGAAAAATGCCCTCCATTAATCTTGGCTCCCAGATTTATTTAGAAGTACTTCTGGTGCTCAGAACCAGACAACTGCTGGTGAGCCATAGGAAATCCAACAACAAACCTGGATAGCCAGGAACAAAGTGCATTGTGAAAACAACTGACTTTGACTATGATTTTTTCCCTGTTCCTGAAAATCCAACATGGACCCAAGGGATGATGTACCAGTCCCTATGCTTTGCCAATAAAGAAATTATTAGGATGGAAAGGGCAGATGAAATATTTAGGACTTTTTTTTTTTTTCAAAAATGCTAATCACAGGCTGAGGGAAAACCTTTGAAATGTTACTGAAGGAAGACACGATGGCAAGCATTGGGCTGTTGTAAATTTGGAAATAAATGTTTATTAAACCTGTGTCTGGAATTCATCTGCAGTGGGGTCCATGTGACTGCAGCCTCATCTGGAAATGGAACACCATAGAGACATGAAGCTCCAGCATGCCCATGTGCTTTAGGATGATCCCTGGCAACGTGCTCGAAGCTGCAGCCTCCTTCAGTCCAGGATAAACCAACATCTTGGGATCAGTCTGCACTAAAGGAAAAACAAGTAGATAACAGCTCTGTAGAATTGCTGAATTAGCAAAGAACAAAAGAATTATTTCTGCCCAAAACAGTGCACAACTTTAGCATGCACACCTTTATTTATTTTGAGGTAGATGTTTTAAAAAACATACACAGGTATTTCAAATTTCATGTCTTTTAAGTTTACTGATTAAATTAATATCAACTTAAAATTTATTTTGTTTTGTTAGATTTCCTGCATCCTTCAGCTTTCTGTTCTGTACACATACATCAACAAAGGTACTGTATATGTGTAGGTTGGGCTAGAATTAGTTTGTATGATATGCTGTAGAAATACCCTTTAGAAAAGGAAATGGTATTAAAAGATTAATTCTAAGTTTCTGCATATGTGTGGTATTTAGTCACTGTGCTGCTATAAGAATTGAGATATGAAAACAGAGATTATGATAATTTTGAAGAGAATTTGCATTGAAAATAGAATTTTTATTTTGTTGACTGTTGGCTTCAAATATAAACAGCATTAAACTCTTGTTTCCTGAAATATGGCTAATTTTATAGTTAAGATAATCAGAAAAAGAGTATTGGAACGAAAGCATATGTATAAGGAGGAATAAATATGAGCAGAAAAACAAGCATTAATAAAGCAGGGAGTAATCTTCCCTTTGCTCTGACATATTTGCAAAATTTATCTACCCTCCAAGAAAAAAATAACTGGAAAAAACCACTGTATTTGATGTTAATTAATTTTTAGTGCATCCCCATGCCCAAAGGTGCATTTGAAGGAACAAAGGATAAGGAAGTGATAGGGGATGTGTAGGACATTGCAAATTTCAGAAGAAACATATATAAAACAAAGTGTTCTTGCTAGTATGACTGAGATCTTAACAGTCTAATCCAAGAATCAATTACACTTCAGATCTAATTATTACAGAAAAAAAAAAAGATTTCAATGCAGTAAAATCCCCAGTAATAATATAATAATGATGGAAATACAGTTAAAATTATTATCCTCACTCTGGTTTTTTTCTAGATCCTTTCTGCCTAACTCTTTCTATACTCTTCTGCATGCTAAGGTTGGTGTTTCCATTTTCATGGTGGTGGCGAAGGAGGGAGATGATGGCCAGTTGTCAGCATCCAGAGTCACTTGCTGGGAGGAATAGGATGTTCATGGTAGTGGTTTCCTCTCCCTAATTTCAGGACCCACATGAGGTCATATTTAGATGTTTGATAACGTGCTGTTGCACTTTACTTTTTCTTCATTGCTCATCAGCTCCACATTACATCCAAATTATACATGGTACATTTTACATGCATTAGAAATACTTGTTCTTTATTCTCTTTGTTAGACCTAAAGCCAGTTTTTTCTAGCTCCAGCTTGTCCCAGTCAAGGGAAGGTCATATGGAGCAAGCCTGGCCGGCCTTCTCTTGAGACACTTAAAGCTTAGTACAAACCTGTGGCTTCTTATTGGGGCTGAATGTACTATACTACAGGTTTTCATGGTAGTAACCTGCCCGTTTTCTGCAGTCCTTGTGCAACATCCAGTCATTTAAATAGGGGTGTTTGAAGGCACATTCTGCCCACCCTTTTGGTATCCACTTATAAGCCTGTTATGAATTTCTATGTAGAAAACCTTTAATATTAGAGATAATTCTAGAAAAGAAGAAGCTGAAATTTCTCAGGTAAGTTGACTTAAGCCTGCCTTTCTCTTTGTTCTTTAGATCTCCCACATCAACTCTATGCTCCATCTGTTAAGTGATAGGCTAAAGGAGAATTGCGTAAAAAGAAAGAACATGAAATCACTAAGTTTCTCTTGTATTGCAAAGTCTATGAGAAAAAACCATCCTTAAAGGTCTGTAAGAAATCAAGCGAAAGAAGGTGTCTATGTGGTTGGATTCTCATCCAAAATATTTGGCAGGGGACCATTAATAAATCAGATTAGACAAGTAAGCCCTCTTTTTCTGTCATTTTTAATTAAATTAGTTTTCAACAATCCTTTTTCTGTCTCCTAAAGATATTCCAAGGTGTTCAGTGGTGAGTTAGTCCAACTCAAACCACAACCCAAAGAAGAGGGAAGACAAAACACAGATGAACATGAGCACAGATCATCAAGGGCCTGAGGGTATTTAGTGGTTTTTATGTGATTTTCCCTGGTAAATAGAACTTTGATTATTGTAGAATCATTTTCATAGAAACATTTAGGTTGGAAAAAAAAAATTAAGATCATTCTGTGCAATCATAAAATTATGCTGAATTGAGACATCCACAGCTGAACTAGTCCTTCATTGCTCTTCTTACAGTTTATGGAGATAGAAAGGGTTGGCTTTTTTAGGGAGTGGTCATCCTGACTTTGAAGTTGGGTTTTTAAATAATTAATATTTATTTAATATTTTAATATTTAAAACATTCCAACCCTCAGCCTGCTTATCCCTGGTAGAAGGGATAAAAGTGTGTCCTTCCAGCAGGATTACACCTTCTGCTCTCTAGAAGGCATCTTTGGGTGATAAAATCATAGAATCATAGAATGGCTGGGGTTGGAAGGCACCCTAAAGATCCTCTAGTTCCAACCCCCCTGCCATGGGCCGGGACACCTCCCACCAGCCCAGGTTGCTCAGCGCCCCATCCAGCCTGGGCTTGAACACTTCCAGGGAGGGGGCAGCCACAACTTCCTTGGGCAACCTGTGCCATCATCTCACCACCCACACAGTCAAGAATTTCTTCCTCATGTCTAACATAAATCTTCCCTCTTCAAGTTTTAAACCAATTCCCTTTGTGTCCTCTCACTACACACCCATGTAAAAAGCCCTGCCCCAGCTTTCTTGTAGGCCCCATTCAGATGTTGGAAGGTTGCTATAAGGTCACCTCAGAGCCTCCTTTTCTCCAGGCTGAACAACCCCAACTCCCTCAGCCTGTCTTCACAGGGGAGGTGCTTCAGCCCTCTGAGCATTTTAGTGGCTCTCCTCTGGACAGGTTCCAGGAGCTCCATGTCCTTCTCATGCTGGGGACTCCAGAACTGGACACAGTCCTCCAGGTGGGGTCTCACAAGAGCAGAGGAGAGGGGGAAAAATCACCTCCCCTGACTGCTGTCTGTGCTTCTTTTGATTCATCCCAGGACCCAGTTGGCTTTCTGAGCTGCAGGATCACATTGACAACTCATGTTGAGCCTCTGGTCCACTATTCAAGCCTGGCTGCCAAGTCATCACCTCAGACCAAAGTAACAGGCTGACACCTGTCCTTTTGACACATTGTAGTTGGATTTACATGGGAGAAAAGAGGCTCACAGAAGCCAGCCTTGCCTGTCCCCATTTGCCCCCACCCCTCACACATGCAGGATCCTGATCTATGAACATGGGCTGAACCTCATGTTATTGAAAATGGTCCAGTCAGATAAGCAAAGCATAAAGTTCCAGTCACAAGAAAGTTTCAAGGGATGTACACAAAATCAGTGGCAAAGGCAGTATTAGAATTCAGAAGTCAACCTTAGCTGACAACATCACACTTGATCCTCTGGAAAATGTTGCTGAAATAAAGCAATATAATGGGTGCCACAGCCAGAGGGTTTCATTTAGTTAAGCAACAAGGAGGAAACGCAAACAGTCCTTTTCTCCTAACTTTTCACCTTGGCTGTGGAGCTAAGGGACAGCCTTTCCTCCCCTTTTTTTGGTTTCTTTTTATAGTTTGTGAAGTTTTCATGTTCTAGTTTCTACAGGCACTTAAGGAGCTACTTGATACTGCAAATAAGGTATGGCTATCACCCTTAGAATCATACTGTGCTGATTACTTCAGAGTTATTTTGTTCACAGAATCACGGAATGTTATGGGTTGAAAGGGACCTCAAAAGATCATCAAGTTCAACCTCCCCTGCCAGGACAGGATCACCCAGTGTAGGTCACACAGGAACATGTCCAGGTGGGTTTTGAATGTCTCTGGAGAAGGAGACTCCACAACCTCACTGGGCAGTCTGTGCCAGTGTTCTGCCACCCTCACAGTGAAAACCCTTTTCCTTATCTTTACACAGAGCCTCCTGTACTCCAGCATTCACCCATTAGCCCTTGTCCTATCATTGGCCATCACTGAGAAGAGCCTGGATCCATCATCCTGACACTTTCCCTTTACATATGTATAAATATTAATGAGGTTGCCCTCCTCTTCTCCAAGCTAATGGGACCCAGTTCCCTCAGACTTTTCTCATAAGGGAAATGTTCTACTCCCTCAATCATCTTTATGGTTCTACCACATTTGCAACCCATTTAAGAATGCTATCAGAATGTGTTCCACTGCATAGCATCAGATAACAAGTTTGTGTTTCAAGGTTACTGGGGTCAGGTAATTCAAAAGCATGGGAGAGAACATGAATGAAGAGGGCAAATAAAATCACCCAAGGATTGACAAAGAACAGGTACTTTACTGGTATGCAAGTTATGGAAGAAGCAAACTGTAATCTTGATTTTGTCTACAGGGAAGAAAAGTATCAGGCCTGATTGTGTTGGCTTTATTAGCTTGGTGCTGTGTGGATGATCCTAGTCAGGGTTTTAATAAAAGTTTTAGAAAGAAAATGTGTTTTTGGAATGAGGTGAAGAAAGATGATAAGAGGTGAAAGGACAAAAATTCATCAGACTGGTTACTTCTGATGCTCTGAGAATAATAAATTCATTCTCTAATTAACAGTATAGATTAATTCCAATATACAGAGATAATCCATTTGACAAATCAATCCTTGCTGGTTTTTTTACACCTGGCTTCCACCCTTTTTCCTCATGGATAGAAGAAGAAACGCAGATTCATTCCTTAAAATGGCTTTTTGCTTCAGAAATTTGTTTTCTAATTGGTAATGTGCATGTACTGAGCAGTCCTCTCCAGATAGAGGAAGATGACTCCAGGCTTTTGCCTCTAAAGGAGGTGCTCAGCAAGTATTTCTGCACCAAGAAAGTAGGCAAATTTCCAAAAAGGCTGGAATTTGGGGTGCTGAACTGCCTTGAAAATCTAACCAGTGTTTCTGTAAAAGCCTTTATGGCCCCAATGGAAGCTGAGCCCTTTTTCGAATTTGTGCCAATTGTTTGCATTGAACCTTTGAAAAATAATTTTCTAAATTACTTCTTTACCAACCAACAGGAATTTGTCTGTATCATTGATTTATTTAAAACAAAAGTAATGAGCCTAACTCTGGTGTTCAAATATAGTCATTAATTAGCTAATTTAACACAAAATAAGTAGGGGATTGAAGAGGATAGGAATACTTTTAGCTACTAATGATCACTGGGATTAGGGTATGGTACACCATGGGAGGCTTCCAGTCTGCCTCCTGTCCGAAAGACAGTTCTTGCCTTAGAGGAAACTGAAACAGGTTACCTGCAAAACACTGTCCCTCTGAGGGGATGACACAGTCTGATGGGAATCACCACCAGTACATCAGTTCTGCTATATTTTTATCTGGGCTAACATTCTTGTTTACTGACAAACCCATCATACCACCCACTTCTTCCTTCTCAAAAGGAAAAAGTTTCAAGCTGAAAAAATTGTGATTTTCATACCACAGGCTCATGGAGTACAGGTGTCACAGTTTAACACTGGCCCGGCAATTAAACCGAATGGCAGATGCTCTCTATTAATCCCCCTCTCCTCCCTGATAAAGAAAGGAGAGAGAATAAGGGAGAGAGACTTATGGGATGGAAACTAAACTACACAGCTTTAATGAAACAGTAATGATAAAAAGGAAAAAATTACTAAATATATACAAATATACAGGAAAATTGATACCACGTTCCTCCCCCCTTCCCCCCAATAACTCTCACGTCACCACGGAGGCTGCAGGGCAGCCCTGGGAAGGTCCAGGCTGGACTCCTGGGATCAGGAGCAGTCAGGAGGTGGAGGCAGGAACACACAGATTCAGGCTGGCATGGATCAGGACCACAGGCAGAGGAACGGATGGAATCCTCCCAGGATGCTGAAACAAAACAGGGAACAGGTGAAGAAGGGGAAGCAGGAAGAAAGAAGGGGTCTGACCCTCGTGATCCCTCAAATTTATACTGAGTATGATGTGTAAGGGATGGAATACTCTGGTCAGTTTTGGCTGAACTAGGGTTTAATCCCCTTTGTAAACATATTATTCAGCCCTTCATGGCCATCTTGTCATGCTTTGTCTTGTTCTTGCTTTGACCTGATGCTGCTGTTACATCAGGCCTTACCAAGTGCTTCATGTTAGCCAAAACCTGATCAGGAATTGCACAGTCTAACACATACTCATCAATTGCCTCAGGTTGAATGCCTTCCCTTGTATTGAGTAAAATTTAATACTCATATCTTCCAGAGAACCTGTTTTTGGACAGGAATACAGTTTCAGCAATACTTTTCCTTCACTAAGCTCTTCGGTAAAAATTCCAACAGTTTTAACTGTCTTCATTGGACACCATATTGCTCAAAAAACTGTATATTCTGCTGGCCTTTAATCACAGAGGGATTGTCTTCCAATAAAAGAGATTTCTTAAATCAAGCCTGCATCACAGATTTAATGCAAAATTAAAGTAACTACCTAAAAGAAAACTTCAGTGCTTTAAAAAGGAATGACCTTTCCAGCCTCAGTTCTGTGATTCTGTGAAAGGGAATGGTAGCACTCTTGTACGTAGTCATTAGACTCTTACGTGTGGCCCTTTAAAAATATGCAGCATTTAATATCTCTTAGGTTATTTAGCTGTAGATTATGTAGACCAAAAACCTTCTTTTTCATTATTTTTCTGTAGTCCCTAGTCTGGCAGCTGTCACAGATACTTTGGCAGACTATTATATCAATGCAGACGATAACTGACATTAAAAAATCCAAGCCTCAATAACAGAAGGTATGGAAATGTATAGATGTTAGAAAATTAGAACAAGACGTTTTTGAAATTTTGGAAGTGCTCAACTAAACTTTAAAGGCCTTACTGAAAACACCTTACACTCCTGTCTCCTGCAGGCTCCTTTGGCTGCAGGACTCTGTTTTCCTTTTAGGGAATTGTAAAGGGAATGGACAAAAGCATTCCTATCTTAACCACTATGTCACATTTCAGGAAGAGCATTGCCAAGAAACTCTAGAAGTCCTTATGGTTCAATTGCTCTGTCTGCTGTCTTCTCTGTGGATGACAACTTGATCAGTCCTGATTTCTTGTCATATATCAAATAATTTTGCCAAGAGTTAAAAAATGGAGCACTGGGGATTTGTCACCAAAGCAGGAATCCTGAAGGGCAGGAATAAGCATGTGAAGGACTGTGATAGGATCTCAAAAAATTCAATTTATATATTTTTTTTCTTTTCTTAAAAAAACTCCAAACAAACTATAAAGACAAATTTTTCTTTCAAGAGCAATATTGGATAGGTTTTCTGAAAGAGAGTAGTAGGATAGATGACTAGAAGTCTCTCCCAGACTAGCATATCTGCTTCTTCTACTGCCCATTTGACTATAGCTCCACCTTCAAGCACACTTAATTGCATGTTAGCTCTCTTGGAGGCTGCTTCCAAATGTCATCACCCAATTTCTCCCAGTGTTAAAAAATAACAACCAAATTCTTACACAATGAAATATCAAAAGTAAAGATTACACTCACTGAAATTAATTTAATAAACAGAGTCAAGAATTCACAACTGAGATTGAAATTGGCTTTATGACAGAACATATCCAAAAGTTCTAGCTTTCAATTTATTATTTAAAAAAATTCAATAATTTCAAACACAGTTTCAAAACCATGCTGTTCTCCCCTTTCAGACACTGTGTCCTGTGGTCTCTTCACCTCCACACTGGTTCTTGGTTTTGCCCTTTTCATGGCAATTGTTCCATCCAGCCAAGATGCCTGGTTCCCTGCAAGTCCTCAAAAGATCTGTTGCTGCTTCGCTGCTGTTCTCTTCCAGAGTGAACAGTAATTTTCCACTTCCTCAGCTTGAATTTTTCCTTGGCTGAGCAATTTTGAAATTAATTGCTTTTCTGGAAAAAAAACCAACCCTGTAATTCAATTATGAAAATTCTGTAATGACTTAAGACTGAAATATTTATTTCAAAGCAGTGCTGCTGATTTTTGGTCAGAGGAAAGAAGAAAACAGAGCTGAAGGAACTGCATGAGGAAGTGTGCTTCAGTGAAGACAACTAACACTAATGACTGGGTTTTGAACTTACACCCTTAATTGTACTTTGACTGAGTTTCTTATCCTGAGATTTGGAGACAGCCAGTGCCCTGTTCAAACGGGCACTGCATTAGCCAGTATCCGTATATACAACACATGCATTGCTACAGGCTAGATTTAAATAAGTAATATTTGTGTTTAATATTTCTCCCCTGCTAATATCTGTCTCCTGCTAATATATTCACTTCAATAACTGATGCCAGTACTACATGTGGTGCCTTTCACATAATGATCTCAAAGCATGTTCAGGACATTAACTGATAAACCTCATACAGTGGTAATTATATAAGGGTATAAAAAGTGTTTTCATTAGCCACGTGGATTAAGTAAGGCACAGGGGGGTTAAACTACTTCATCCATCAAGGCAGCAGCAGAACTAGCAATAAAATCTGGCAGTCTTGATTCTCCTCATCCCAACTTCACATGATACTCCCAGTCACTCACAATATCCCAATGTAAAGACCCCACCTGCTCCCTTAAAGCTTCCAATAATGTGACCAGATGACCTGATGTTGGCACTGTCAGTCTGGTTTGAAGAGCATATGAGGGAAATAAGTTATTACTCCTTTTCAAGCAGAATCATGGAATCACAGAATGAGGTTGGAAGGAGCCTCTGGAGGGTATTTGGTCCAAGCCCTTTGCTCAAGCAGGGCCATCTAAAGCCAGTTGCCTGGGACCTTGACTAGATGTTTTTTTTTTACTATCTCCAAATATGGAGACCCTACAACCTCCCTGGGCAAGCTGTGCCAGTCCTTGTTCACTCTCCCAGGAAAAAAGTGTTTCCTGGTGTTCAGAGTGAACCTCTTGAGTTTTAATTTATGTTGACTGCATCTGGTCCTGTCACCGAAAGAGCTTGCCCCTGTCCTCTTTGAACCTTCCCTTCAGATATTTATAGGCATTGCTAAGATCCCACTAAACAGCCCAGCTGTCTCAGCCTTTCCTCATAGAATAATTGCTTCAGGCCTTTAATCATCCTTGTGGTGCTTTGTTGGACTTTATCCAGTATATCCCTGTCTCTCCTGTCCTGGGAATCCCGGAATGGACACAGTACTTCAGATGTGGCCCCCCCAATGCTAAATAAAGGGGAAGGATCATTTCCCTCAGCCTACTGGCAATACTTTATTTAATGCAGCTGAGCATATTCACCATCTTTGCAGTAAGGGCATGTTGCTTTTATTTAATATGGTTTCCACCAGGTCCTTTTCTGCCAAGCTGCTTTCCATCTGGGTGTCCCCCAACATATGTTACTGTTTGAGGCTGTTCCTCCCCAGGTGTAGGACTTGCACATCTAGTTGAAGACTGTGAGTTTCCTGTCACCCCTGTCATCTCCAGCCTGTTCAGGTCCAGCATTGAGAAAGAATCTGTTCCATATTATTGTGAACTATTCATGCAGCATTTTGAAATGACTCTTGGGGGAGCAATGGACAATCCATAGGTAAAGTGAACTCCATGACACAAGACCATCCTGGCAGGATGACAGTTGGAGGTCTGTGGATGGTAGGGAATTAATGGTCTGAGACTTGCTGACAAGAAAAATGCATTAAATCAGGGCTAGGTGACAATGAAGGGCACCAAAGGGGAGGTGAAAGCTGCAGAAAAATCGTAGCACAGGGACAGCAATGAGAGATGGTATGCTCCAGCTCTGTTCAATGCAGTAAACAAGGACAAGCTTTAAGACTTACATAAGCAAATAGCAGCCAAAAATACCCACAACTCAGACAGCAAATCTATTTTCCAGCATTCACCCTGTGTCTTAGCTTTGGATTTTATCAATTTATTTATTTATTTATTTAGTGAGAGGGATAAATGAGAGAATAGCATTTAAAAGGCAAATTGGAGGATGCCATCATTGCTCTAAAGCCGGGACTAGAAAGCACACATAAAATGAACCCAAGATAACAAACTCTATATCTTTGTAGTCCAAAGGGTTACTCTTCAAAGCCAGAGTATGATCCCATCAACTCCAAATGATGTGAAGTATAGGAAAAATCCATACATCCATGAATTTAAGTTGAAGCTGTGACTGAAATGTGTGTATCTAAGTACAAGTGTTGTTGAGAGGAAGAAGAAGAGCATGGTATGATGGGGGGAGGGCACACTTGCCTGATACTGTATTTTGGATTATGGTATTAGGTTGTGTGACTGTGATCACATAATTTTGGTATAAAGTGAGTGCTTGATAAGATGTGTGTACAGGTGTTTGGTTTTTTTTGTTTTTGCTTTTTTGTTTTGTTTTAATGATCTCTTCAGGAAGAGCACCAATAATAATTTGTTTCAGGACATTGGGAAGTTTAATCAGAACAGACAGAATTGGTGTCCTGGCCAGCTAGAAAGAGTGTATGGCAAAAATAAGCAAAGAAATAGATTATAAGGCTATGAACACTAAGCTCCACTCACTTCAGTGTCCAAATTAATGCCTCTGAGTATCTGAAAGACAAGGCTGTTGGTGTGACATTTTATAATACAAACCCCTGTAACATGAGCCCTAACTATGATACACAGCTGGCATCTCTTACCAGTCCTGGATCCTGATGGTGTTAGATGTTCCTTCTTTGCTCTGAGTAAGGAATGACAGGCAGTCAAAAATCCAGAGTAGTTCTCCCTGTTCATGTTTGGTGACAGAGGTATCTTTTGTGCAGTGATCTCTGACACGCAGCTGAGAAGCCCCCAGGCTGGAAGTGAACATGATCAGCATGGCCTTGCTGTGAGTGAGGGAAAATCCCATACCCAGCATTTACCTTAGCACTGAGTATAAAAAAGAGAACAACCTACAATGAGAACAGAGAGTTAGAAGCCAACAGTTTCTGGCAGACTGTTTTTTTTTCTTTTTGTAAGTAGTGCTGATGGCAGTATTTGGTGCTGACTGAAGCTGAGGTTGAAGGTTGTCTGAACATCTCAACTGTGTTGTAAGAGGGAGGGCACAATTTTATTGTCTGCTTTGAAGGCACATCATGTGCAAAGTGGTGACTTCAGTTATGGGTATAGTTAAACATGATAAAGGTAATTTACACAAAATGACATTTATGTTTTGAAGAATCTAGGCTAAGTATCATTAGGAAAAAGAATAATATGATTATTCTGAATAAAATATCTGGTGGCAGATTTCTAGTCTGACAGCTCTTGGAGCTGAATCAGATCCAGTGACCTTATGTTTTGGCAGCTGAAGCATAGGCCTTCCTTAATAATCTATTACATATAGTACTTTGGAGATCCATGGGAATAATAATTATATGCCTTTTTTTTCTTTGTATCATATTTGGGGGGACTTTTTTTTTTAATGCAGTCAAAAGAGAAAATCTCAATTTTTGTGTGAATGCAGGCAGCCCAGTCCTAAGTAGCTGAAGAGAGACTGTTCCAGTGATAACCCTTAGTGTGGAAATCCTGGAGGTTAAAAGACAGAAAGCTCATGGTAGAAACAACCAGGGCTTCCAAGTGCTATCTTCTAAATCTTCTTCTTATTAAAACTCTGTATATGGGTGATCTCACCTGTGACACGAGAGCTGGTCAGACAGTTCATGCTGTTGACTGCTAGTATCTGAAACATAGACTAGAAACACAGAGCTTGATTTTAAAATGAGCTGAGGAGGTCAAACATTTTGGCACATGTGATTAGAAAGATGTTATGATCATAAGGTTTACCTGCCAGGGCTTCTCAGGTGCTGGCTGAGCAGCTAAGCTACCCTTTGCTATATAGGCAACATCTAGCACTCTCTCTCTGATATGTAAATTTTTATTAAATTTAAAAAATTATCATAATGTGAGACTTCCTTGGTTTGGAGGATGTTTTATCTGGACCTTAGTAAAGCCTTCAATGCTGTTTCTCATAGCATTCTCCTGGAGAAACTGGTTGCTTAAAGGGCAAAACCAATGCATTCTCTGCTGGGTGAAAAGAGCTGGCTGGCCCAAATAGCTGTGGTTAATGGAGTTCAGTCCAGCTGGTGTCTGGTCACACAAAATATTCCATGGGGTTAAGTGCTGGGGCCAGCTCTCTCTTTGCTACCTTTATCCATGATCTGGATGAGGGGATCATGTGTACCTTCAGTAAGTGTGCAGATGACAGTAAGCTGGGAGGGAGTGTTGATCACCCTGAGGGTGGAAAGGCTCTACATTGGGACCTGGAAAAGTGGGCCAAAGCCATTTGTTCAACAAGGACAAATATTGGGTCTTTTACTTGGGTCACAACAACCCCATGGAATGCTGCTGTCTTGGGGAAGAGTGGCTGGAAATGTGCCCAGAGGTAAAGGACCTGGGGGTGTTGGCCAACACTCGACTGAATAGGAACCAGCAGGGTGCCCAGGTGGCCAAGAAGGCCAAGAGCACCCTGGCTTGTGTCAGGAGTGGTGTGGCCAGCAGAAGGGCAGTGATGGTGCCCCTGTGCTCGGCACCGGTGAGGCCGCACCTCGAGTGCGGTGTTCAGTTCTGGGCCCCTCACTACAAGAAGGACATTGAGCTGCTGGAGAGAGTTCAGAGAAGGGCAACAGAGCTGGTGAAGGGTCTGCAGAACAAGTTTTTTGAGGAGCAGCTGAGGGAAGTGTGGTAGTTTAGCCTGGAGAAAAGGAGGCTGAGAGGAGGGAGACATTCTCTACAATTCTTTACAACTACCTGAGATGAGGTTGTAGGGAAGTGAGTGTTCTCTTCTCCCAAGTAACTAGTGATAGGAAAAGAGCAAGTCGACACAAATTATGTCAGGGGAGGTTTATATTGGATTTTAGAAGAGATTTCCTCACTGAAAATGTAAAACTCTGGAACAGGCTGACCAGGGAGGTGGTTGAATCACCATGTCTGGGGGGGGTTTCAAGTAATGTGGAGATGTAGTTCTTGGGGACATGTTTTAGCACTGGACTCAGCAGAGTTAGGTTAATGGTTGGACTCAATCTTAAGGATCTATTGCAAACTGAATAATTTGTGATTTTGTGTCTGTTGGGAGATTTTCATGGCTGTAGCCTGATTAACCTGTGAAGACTTGCAAGCTAAAGTGATGGAAGCACACTGAGTATAAAATGAGTCAAATTAGGCTGTCTTATCCCCTAACACAGGAGAAGGAACACTCTGTCAAAGATGCTGCTCTCTGCAGCTTCTCTCTTTGCTGAGCTGGATGTCTGTCCTGAATTGATTTCTATTACTGAGGCTTTTTTTCCAAGTGGGTGGTCAGAATTTAGCCATGCTGTAGATCTAATGTTAATCTGGCATTTAAATGGAACCTGAGGTCAGTGAGACATTATTAGATGAAACCAAAAGGCAGAAAAAATCATCAAGGCACCTTATGTGTTGATAAATTTGAATGGCCCTTCAGTGAGTTCAACCATTTTTTAATACAGGACTTAATATCTCACAACAGTTACATCCCTATGAAATACAGATTGTAGTGGCTGGTTTGCAAGAGAATGATGACAACTATTTTTCATCTCATGCTGCAGAAGAAAGTTAACCTTTCCATAGTGCATTCTGCCAGTCATAGTCAGACAGTTTAGATTAAAAACCTATTTCATTGCCAATTGTTTTATTTCCATTTTTCTTAGCAGGATGCTTTTATAATTGAGAAAAAAAAGGGTCAATTTTAAAGTTAAGAGATGTTGAACCATTTTATTTAAAAAACAAAAAGAAAATTATAGTAACATAGAAACATTTGTAAATTTAAAAGAAAAATATTTTTTTTGGTGTCTGTCTAACTTTTAACCATGGTAAAGTAGCTGGGTCAGAACAAAAAAAAAGGGTATAATTCCTACATGCACACTCCTTCTGTGAAGACAGGTTTTATGCAGCAGCTACAAATGTGATCCTGTTGACAGCCTGCAGAAAGAGATACTTCAGTGGAGTCAGACTCCCCCTCCCAGCTCCTCAACTAAGTGAGTAGGTCCCTGGGCTGGACCTGCCATCATTTGGTACCTCCTGCAGCTCCTGAGCTGACCATGATGCTCTGATTCACTTCTGAATCCTTGTTTGGCTGCAGGGCTTGGCTGCAGCTGGACCACTCACCCAGTCCCCCATGCCTGCAGATGCAGCAACAAGTCTCCATCTGGCTGAGACACAGCTCATGAATCTTTCAGTAGAAAGTAACTGTGTACAGCAATGAGCCCTGTGCTCAGCAGGGAAGCCAGGGTTGCTTACCAGCTGTCTGCTGCCTACAGAAAGACATGCCTGATTAATTTTACAGATTTTAACTTGTGGCCTCTGTACTCCTAACAGTTGTCAGCCTATCAGCATAACTTTCATGTTTTACAAATCTTCCATAATTTGGATATATTAGTGACTTTCTGTTTTCCTCTATTATCAAAGTTTCTTCTAATAATCGCAGTCCTGCTTGTCTGATGGTTGTTTGAAAGCTTTGCAGCAATGATGTTAAACACTTCCAGGCTTGAAGCCCATAACCTTTTTTATCCTGAAGCCCTCCCCTCTTTAGACAAAAATCTGGCAGGTGCAGATCTGGGTGCTCTACAAGTGCAATGCCAAAACAAGGTGAGATTCCAGAAACTCAACTTCTGAGGTTTGACATTCACCCTAGGGAAGAAGAATATGGAATATAATCATCCAGTTTTGGGGTCCTTGGTGCAAGACAGAGACCAACAAAGTGGAGAAAACACTAGTGTGTATATGGGTAAGACTTATGAGAAGAAGCTATGAGACCTGGCTATGCTGAGCCTGGAGAAAAGAAAGTTCAGATGTGACTTAATTGCAGTTGTTGACTCTCTTAAGGACACCTGTGAAGAAGATGCAGCCAGCATTTCCTTAGAGGTGTGCAGTGAAAGAACAGGAAGCAATGGTGAGTGTTGCAACAAGGAAAACTGATTCAGTGTAAGGAAAAAAAAAATCCTCATAGAGAAGGTTTCAGAGCACTAGGATGGGTGGTCAGAGAGGCTGAGGGGCCTCCATCCTTGGAAACATTCAAGACATTGATGACTTTGAGTCTAGTCCTTGTCTGAGCTGAGTGTAAGTCCAGATAACCTCCAGAGATCCCTTCCAAACTAAGTATTTCCTGCATGCTGTCACAAATCCAGTCTTTTGCACAAGTCAATGTAAAAACCCCAAGTGTTACTAATACTGCAATTATTGAAAGAGTCAGCATTGGGATCATCACTAACAAGGTTGTAACTCACAGTTTTGGTGAGGGTGTGAAAAAGGATTGCACCCCACTGAAAAATAGAACACACCCAGTGCCAAAGGTGGGCAAGATGCAACACAAGGAATGAGTTTATAGGATTATTGAAAGAAATTATTTTCTTGCTGGATGCTTAAAGGAAAAGACTTTGCAGACAAAAAGAGATAGATAGACTGTTATATAAGAGGCCATAACAATCAGGGTTTTCATGGACAGCTGTGTGTATCATCAAAATGCCACAAATAGTTGTCTGGTGAGTATATTATTTTTCTGCTGCTCAGAAGAAGAAAAATTCACTTATGAGCTACTGGTTGTTCCCATGCTAATGGGAAGATTCTGGAGAAACAACCTCCTGTAACTGTAATAGAGTTTTGAGTAACCACTTCTAATTGGTCAGTCTGTTGTCAGTAATTACATTTCCTCCTCTTGGGCAAGCACTCAGTGTAGCTAGGGGTCATCTGTAGGAAAGGCTGCATGTGGGCTTATACTTCCTACTGTTAGGAATGAAGACTATTACATTTAAAAGATGGGGCTTCCTAGAAACAACAAGTATGCACCTTTAAATTATGCCTGTCAATCTGACTCACTGCATAGAGATTAAGATTTCCAAATAATGGAAAAAAGATAATTTAGCTTTTAACTGCCAACAGTCTGGCATCCTCCATGTATGTTACTTGGTGCAATAAACTTAGAGACTTTTTTTTAGACTAATAGAAATGCAGACAGAAAAGAAGATGACCTTGAAAAATCTGTTCCATTAGAACTCTATTTTCTAGATACAACTGCATTCTTGGAATAATCCTCTGTAGTTGGCAAGTTACCTACAGAAGTGTAGCAGCCTCTGAGGCAGAGTGTGCTAACTGCAAAGGAAAATTAAGCTGAAACTGTTAATTGGAATTGCTTTTGACTAGCAACAAAGTAGAACACAAATGTAATATCATAGTAAATTTATTGTTTTAGCACACTACAGTGATAAAGCTTTGACTGATGAAGTATAGATTAATTATTTAGTTTTCCTGTGAGAGTTCAGTACTCCAGAATCTCTAATTATATTGTTGAACAAATGTATTTTGGAAAAATGTTGGAAGTCAAAATACAGTGTATACAAATAAGTTGTGAGAGCCCTTTCATAAGTGTCTCTTATGGGGGAGTCTGGGAGTTTCCCCAGGATGAAGTGGATCAATGTCACCACATTGTGGCTTAGGAAGATATGCAAATCTTCAATCACACACGCAAGCTGGAGCTAATTTTTTTCCATTTTTTGGCATGCAAGGCCATAGCTTTGATTTTGGAAATTAAAAATGTAGTAACTTGTGTCCTCTGTTTAGTAGACCTAGGACTCTGCAATAATTTAGGGGAACTGGTGGCAAAATAACAAATACTTAACATATCTTTTCTAGTCCATTAAAACCACACGCAGAAAGCAACAGAAATATGAAATACCTGAAAAAAAACCAAACAACAAACCAATCAACCAAACACAAGTGGACAAAAACCAGCATCCTTCTTTGAGCTTTCTCTGGAGATCTTAAATATCATTGTTATTCAGGGACCATGTTCAGCCAGACACTGTTCAGCCTCATAAAGAGAGAAGAGAGACTCATAAAATTGAGGAGATATAACATGGGAAGTGCTTACATTTGATTAGGCTTTATAACCTGTGTGATTTTTCAACTCTGGCCTGGCAGTCTTATAATACCAGTAAACCACTGCCCTGTGGCATTCTTCAGTCCCCTACAGTTGTCAGGAGTGTCCAGTTCCTGCTCTGAGATTGCTTCAGATTCTATGTCCACAGATGTGATATGAGATCTCTCTTAAAGCAGGTAAAGACAGGCTATTAAGAAATTATATTAGAGTCAAAACAGATAAAGGTAGGAAGAGAAGTCCAGCACTTCCAGGGGAAAAAAGGCTGAAATTCATTGAGAACTTCAGCTGATTGCTTATGACAAATGGGTGTTTACATAGGAATTTGAGTTTTTGGAAACTCAAGAATGGTAAAAAATTAGAGGTAGGAAAATTTCTTTGTGTGTGGGAGTTGCCTGGAAGATATTCTGACTTATAGTAGTTATTTTAATGCTTAGAAAGTGGAAGGTGCCCCTGCCAATGCAGGGGGTTTAGAACTAGATGATCTTTAAGTTGCCTTCCAACTGAGGCCATTCTGTAATACTATGATCTCAAGAAAAGATGATTTTTAATATAGATTTATGAAAGTGCAACTTAAACCAATTCAGTGGCAAATTTCACTCTATTACTTACTGTGTGGAAGGGACATGTAGGGTGTAGGAATTGGATGGGAGTAACTTGCATGGGGATTGGGGGAAATAATTGACACAGGGACAAGGGAGACTGAGGCAGAAATAGGATGGAGAAATGGACACAGGAATCAGAGAAAAGAATGAGGAAGGCCCTTCAGTTGAGTCAAGAGGTGGACTACTTTGCTTTCTCAACTCCTGAGAGAGGAGTCTGAGTGTGGCTGAATCCACTCCTAGTCCAGACATAGTCAATAGTTTTCAACTAGGGGTTTAGGTATAGGGAATTCATCGTAGTGATTTATGGGTCTGGTGTGATTTGAAATGCCAGTAAAGTGAGATTGATCAAAATTATTATAATGAATCACAAAATTAGATTACAAGTTTTTCTAATAACATAATAATTTGTTATAAACAATACAAAGGTTCAAGTAAAAATCTAATAAAGTTTCTAAACTTAATTGTGCATGCACACACAGATATAGAGGTTAATGTCTCGATGTTAAATTTTGGTATCTAATTTCATGAAAGAAGTTGCAGCATACCCCCTGACTATGTCATGAAGTCAAAATGTAAGAACCTGATGCAATTTGGTTTGTCCATGGTATTTAAGAGAAGTGACTGACTACTTGTTCTGTCAGTGAGATGAACCCCTTTCCTTCATGAGACACGTGAGGTGTGGGACTGCAGCTCAGTGTGATCCCAGGGATCTCTGAAGGGCACTCCTCCTCAGGCCAATATTTATTGAGTCCAAAATTATTGGCTTTGGTTGGTACTTTTCTGTGGTAGCCATGATTCAGATTAGGTCATCTTTGGCAACTTTTAGAGTGGGCCTGTGTTCTGAACAGGAAGGGTCTGCACATTCTGCAAACAGAGTTCCAGGTATGGTTAGTGAGTGCCTAATCACCCCAAATTGCTGTATTTGCTCTAGTAAAAGAAGGTACCCAATTACTTGGACTCATTGCACCAGCAGACAGTGTCAGAAAGTGCTGGGCTGTATCAGCCTTCTGCACTTGCTATTGAAACAAGACCAGTATTAGGCCCACTGCACTTTGAACTAAAGCAAGGAAACGTTGGCTGAAGTTGGTGTTGCAGCCTGGCTCAGTGAACACAGGGCTCTGCACCACCACAGGTGCTTTCTCATTTCCATCTCACCACAGAGGTGTCTGACCACAGCTGCTGCAATCCATGATCTTTCTGCCTCAGTGAGTCACTGTGGTGTGCTTTACATGGAGCTACAACTTGAAGGCCTCAGAGAGGGATACTTTGCAAGCATTTGCAAGAGAGTGTGTTTTGCAAGCACCTTCTTATTTGAGGGAACTTCTCGAGAGAACACATCAGTGCTCTGAACTGCAGTGGCTGATGCTGGTTACTGAGGAGTCAGGCAGGTGTTAGTATTGATGAGAGCTGAATAAAAGAAAATTTATGATAAAGTGATCATGTTTCTTTTCAATATCTATCTTGTGGATACTGAGTTAACATGCTCTAGCTCTGTTTTATTCTTAAAATGTAGATTGTTCATTTTAGTGGGCAGTTCTGGAAAAGAAATAATAAATTATAGTAAAATAAAGAAGGTGAGGAAATATCTGTTTACACGTCATCTGGAAAGCCCATGCAGAGGGGCAGAGACTTATGTGAGGCCCTTTATAGGTCGGCAATTTGGGATCAATGATCTTTGATTTACTTACACCACTCGTCAAGGGACTGACACTCTGCAAGGCAAGAAGGACTGAATGCCAGCAGCCCAGGGAACAGCAAACTAAGCAAGAGGGAATTCTGGAGTATAAAGATGGGAATTCAAGAGGTATCATCAAGGACCAGAACGTCACTCTGTAGCAGCAGTGAATTTGACAGCTCCTACAGGGGCCACATGCTGCTGCAGCATGAATTGTGGGTCTGTAAGGTCTGAGAAGCATCTGGCTGCAGGGACTGAAGCAGGGCTGGCAGCAGAGGAGGAGTTAGTCGCTGCAGGGAAAGGGAAAAGGCTCCAGATAACCACTGAGGCTGTGGCCAAGCACGACTGTGAAATCCATCTCTATCTCCACTTGTGGTGAAGCAGAAACCACACACAAAAGAGCAGGAGATTCATGGCTGTCAACATTTCCAGGTAATAACAAAAAGCTGTGATGGCTCTAAAATTCCCTGTGAGGAATATAGGGGACAACCTCTGCCCAGAGATGCCTTGAGATGTGCCACAGAATACCTGGGAGGTGAAATGTTACTTGAAGGCTGCCAAGGCACATCCAGACCACCAGCCAAAGCATGGTTCTGCTTGGACAGATGAGCCCTGCTAATGATCCTACACTGATCCAAAGTGACTGAGAGATACTGGAAGGGAAAGTGAAGGATTGAGGACTCCCATCTGTCCCTTCAGTGAATAAATAAGAATAAAGTCTGGGACATTCCTGTGTACTATCAAGGAAAATGCCTTTACAAAGCAAAGCACACACTTCTGTGCATTTAATGCAATATGAATAGAGAATAAATCCATGCTCTCCTTGGGGATTAGGTAATAGTTGGTGCTTTGCTCATAAACTTCCCAAGCTCCAAAGTGTGGTATCTACTTTATAACACAGTTTTAGAATTGAGACACTTAAATTCACCACATTCTAAATAAAAAGAGCAGTGTGGCACCATGAGGGTAATATACCATTTCAGGTCTCTCTATTTAGATACATGAATTATTTCTGGTTTTATCTGGTCATTTCAGGTAAAGCTATATTTTGTTAATCTTGTGCTTTGTGCTTTGACAACATTTTCCTTTATCATACCATATACTTCAAAGTAAATAAATAAAAAAAATAGAATTTTGTTTAGGTGAAGAATATGGATGCTTGATCTTATGCCTAATCTACACAATTTCTATTAAGTGTTTACTGCTCCTGCTCTTCTGCCTCTTCGTGAAACTTGCTGTCTGCAAGGCCAAAACATGGCCTTATGTTGCTTGAAAAAAAAATAAATGCAAGAAAGAAACAGAGGAAAGTCTCCAGTATGCATTTCCACATCCATAGATAATTTTGTAGAAGTACATGTTTTGAAAAGAAAGCTTGGGACAGGCAGCTAAACAGTAGGTTCCTTAGTTTATTTTTTTGCATTCAGGAGGTAATGTAATGTAATGTAATAATGTAATGTAATGTATTGGATGAGGAATTAAGCGAATTTCTGAACATTCAAGCCAGATCTTTGCCCTGATGAAAGTGTTGAACAATAAATCTCCAGCATTGGTCAAGAGAGTATTCCAGAAGGTGAAATTATAACTTTTAGACAAGTGACCAAGATAGTCCTTAATTTATCTTGATATATCTCAGGCTCATTCATTTATTGTACTGGATTTTTCTCCCTTACTAGATCAGTATGGTGAGTACTTTTTTTCGTGCCATGATTCATACCCTTCCTTCATACCTTTTTTAAAGTGTTTCTTGTTTCTCTCTCACAAATGATGGTCCCAGGTATCTAGGCTAAGTGATCCCAGTGATATATTGTAATCTGCCAAGCAAATGATACAATAATGTGAGGTCTGTCATAGCTTTATAGTTCTCACAAGTTGAAATTAAAGTACATTAAAAAAAAAAGAATAGGGGAAAGAAAATGGAAAATCACTAATTCACTGAATTCTCAGTCACCTCTGGTGTACAAAAGTACCCCTGAAGGAATTACAATTTATCACACTTTTGGTTTAATAAAGCATATTTTCTAATTGCATTATTTAGCAAAGTTTTAATGATGGAAGGTCAAAGTAATCAAGAACTATCTTTACTTGCATTTTAAGTTACCCATCCTTATATGAAGAGCTGGCTCTGCCAGCCCGCCTTCTCCTCTATCTGTGGTAAGGAAATGAATCAACTGGTTTGAATGGAAGTAAGAGCAAGTGACATATTAGAGTTAATTAAGATATTGATTTAACACATGCCCACAGGGACAATGGAGCACAATGCAGAGATTTGTTTATTTATTTAGCATTTTTTCCTTATAAAGTGTCAGGATCATATTTTCAGTGAGTAGGCCCTGGCTTTTCAAGCTGCAGCTGGCTGATTTGGGCTGGCAGAGTCCCATCCTCAGTCCCTTAGAGACCAGGAGTTTGGTTCCACCACGGAATAAAAAAGTGGGTGCTGATGCATAATGTTGCCCCCAACACTGTGAACCAGCTTGAGGCCTATAGATGACTACATGGTGGCAAGCACTGACATTTACTGTAGTCACCATCCTTGAATATATTAAAAACCTGTTTTAAGATATCTGAGAGAGCCCCATTCCTGTAGAATACAGTAGAATAATTAGAGTAAGTAGAATAACTGGCCATCTCAAGTACCATAGTGTTCCCCTAATTTTGTTGGAAAATTATCACTCTTGATCTTGATGAGGGGTATGTCACCTCTGCAGGTTGTAGATAGTGGAATGCTCACACCTGAGGCTGTCTCTGCTCCAGGCTGAACAACCCCAGCTCCCTCAGCTCTCCTTGTGTGTCAGGCACTCCAACCCTCACCATCTTCATGACCTTTGCTGAACTTCCTCCAGTTTATTCTCCTGCATCTGCGGGGCCAAAACTAGATGCAGAACCTAGATGTGGTCTAATAAGTGATCTCATTTTGTATTACTCTCTTGTGATTTAGTGCTCCCTTGTGAATTTAATATCTGGTAACTGAGCTCAACCTCATACACTGAATATAGGAAGTCTGTGACCAGTCTCTAGACCTTACCCATTATTAACTCTACCCACATAACAGATGATGTCCTGGTGCCTGTTGCTGGTTTGATTTTTTGTTTTTGTTGTTATTGGTTTGTTTTGTTATTTTAATCAAACTCCAGATTTGTTTAAGCATAAATGTGGGCCTTAAAATCCCAGTGCCTGCAATAACTAGTGCAAGGCTGTCTTCATCACCCACATGGGAGCTCTGTAGCCTATATATTGACTGCAGTATGCATGTGTCTCTGAAGAAGATTAAAACCTCCATATTTCTCATCATGCCAAGCTCCAGAACATGATATCTGCTATTTCAAGGTGGGTACAGTTTGTACTGTTATGTAAAGTATCCTAACTGTTTCATATTGCTCAGTAACAAAGTACCTATCTAGGTGATTGGGATTTGCATTTCAATGCCAAGAGGGGGTGCAACCAGCTCTCAGCTGGTAGCCTACAGCTTCAGAAATCCATGTTCACTTATTAGTTTTGCAACAACTTTGCACCACTTCGAGCAAACAGTTTGCTCTTTCCCAAGTCTTGGTTCCCGTTTAGGAAGGGGGGATTATAATCAAGTTTTTATTCCACCTGCTGTCAGCTTCTAGATGTGAGTGTTCAAGGTCCGGTGGTGCTGTGTGTGGATAGCATCTGAGCACATGGTGTTCCGAGCGCCCTCGCAGTCAGTAGCCTCTGAGCAACACAAGTTGTGAGTTAATTAAAAATGAAAGGCTCTGCAGTTCTGTAAATGTACAACACTTGCAGTGTGGCCTTGGTTAATCTAAAAGCACCATGGATGCTTTATCCTATGCAAGGGAATCAAGAGTCCTCTTGGTTTTCATTCCATCTGACTTATAGCTGCATTTTCTTCTATCTGACTTTCATAAACTTATTCCTTCCCAGTGCCTTAGTTTTTAAAAGTGAATATACTATTTTCTAGTTTTGCTTCTTCAGCACAATGCCACTATATTGTTGCAGTGAATGAGGCATCTTCTGTTCCCTAAGAGGTCACCAGTGGTGTTCCTCACGGTTCAGCTCCAGAGCCAGTGATGTTCAATATATTAATCAATGATCAGGAGTTGAATGCACCACTTTGTTGATGATGCCAAAATGGTATCACCAGTGCTGGTATCATCAGGTGCTGTTGAATCTGTTGAGGGATAGAAGGCCTTGAAAAGTGATCTAAATAGATTGGAGCTCTGATCTGTGATTAACAGAATGAAATTTCACAAATCCAAATGTTGGATTCTGCACCTAGGATGGTGTAACTCCAAGCACAAGTTAGGAGAGGACTGGCTGGAAAGCAGCCCTGCAGGAAGGGATCTGGTGGTCATAGAATCATAGAATCTGCTGAGCTAGAAGGGACCCATCAGGATCATCAAGTCCAACTCCTGTCCCTGCATAGGGCACCCCAAGAATCACACCATTTGCCTGAGAGTGCCATCCAAAGGCTTCTTGAGCTCAGGCAGGCTTGGTGCCATAACTGCTTCTCTGGGGAGCCTGTTCCACTGCTCATCCACCCTCTGGGTGAAAAACTTTTTCCTTATAACTAACCTAAACCTCCCCCAGCACATCTTCCTACCATTCCTTGGGTCCCATCATTGGTCACCAGAGATAAGAGGTGCTTTCAAGTCCTGCATCTTAGTAATTTATGAATATATTATAAAGAACTGGTCCTAAAATGGATCCCTGTGGAACTCTGTTAGTGACCACTTGCCAACCTGATGTGACCCCATTTACGATGACCCTTTGAGCTCAATCCATCAGCCAATTGGTCACCCATCACATTAAGTTCTTGTCCAGCTGGATACTCGGCATTTTATCTAGAAGGATACTGTGAGAGGCAGTAACAAAGGCCATTCTGAAATCCAGAAAGATTACATCAACTGGCTTCCCTTGGTCAACTAGGTGTGTTACCTTTCCATAGAAAAAGATCAAGTTAGTTAAGCAGGACCTTCCCCTAAAAAACCTATGTTGGCTGGGACTATTGACTGTATTGGTTTTAAGGTGTTTTTCAATAGCTCTTAGAATAATCTTCTCCATAATCTTACCAGGCACTGAGGTGAGACTAACAGGTGTGTGGTTACCAGGGTCATCCCTGCTGCCCTTCTTGAAGACTGTGACAACTTGAAGATTGATGGTGCTGGTCACGGCAGGGTCAGTATGGGTCAGCCAAAAGGGCAAACTGCATCCTGGGGGGATCACACACAGGATAACCAGAGGGCCAGGAGAGGAGATTATCCTGCTGTATTCAGCACTGATGTGGCCTCACCTTGAATGCTGTGGGCAGAATGCATCCAGAGGAGGGTAACAGATGTGCTCTGTGCTATGAGGGTCAGCTCAGGGATTTGGACTTGTCTAGTTTGGAGAAAAGAAGGTTGAGGTGTAACCTCATTTCTCTCTGCTGCTTCCTGAGGAGGGGAGGTGCAGAAAGACTTGTCTTATTATGCTCTGGAACCTTTGAGTACAGTCTAGGCTGGACCAAATTGTAACAGTTATCAGTTACAGCCCAAGCCCTCCTATACCAAGATGAAGAATGAAAAAGAAAAGTACTCAATGCAGGTTTTAGCCCACACCTTTCTCACTAGTGAATAGCAGCAAGTGAGAAGCTTATTTGGCCCACTTTGCTTCACTATTGGAGAACTGTTAGTTCCCTACTGGGAGCAACTCTAGATAGTCAGGGACAAATGACACTTTTTTAACCTGAATATTTAATCTAAATATTTGTTATGTATCAGCTAAAAAGACAGAATAGAAGTACACAAGCAGAGCTTCACCAGACAAGCATTCGTTGCATCAAGTGCATGGCGGAGTAAATTTTTCTTTATTAAAGTTCAGTAACTGCAGCATTAGATAGTCAATAGCTTTCTGTTGTGTATTGAAAATAACTGTGGGGTTTTTTTGTAGTAACAGAAGGGGTTTTTTTAATGAAAACCAAGAAAATATATTGCTCATGTCACAAAAACATGTAAAAAAGAAAACAGACACATCCAAACAACATGAAAAACTCATAAGACGGTCAAGTGAGAAAATTCTGTATAAAGAACATGGTCTAATCCATTACTATGTTGGTTTTCTGGGCAAAAACAGAAGGTCTGATTCTTTCTGCAGTGTTCCTGAACTGTACAGAAGCCTTGTATGTGCCTAGATATGGAGCACTTGATATAATAGGTTTGGGTTTTTTTATTACTTTTCTCTGCCACCATCTCATGTGCCATTCAGTTTCTAAATCAGCGCATGATAACATACAACTCTGTATTTTCAGTCTTTTATCTCATTGTAGATTTTTTTAACTGCACATCCCAAGATCTAATTGCATAGCTTTGCAGAGGTGACCTGGAATGGGACCTTTGGATGGGCTGACGGGTAAGATCTCTGATAATCTAATGGACTTCGAAAGTACCAACAAGAACTCTGTTGAGAGATGGGGTATCCCCTTGGGAGGGCCTAGAAAGCAGCTTGAACTTTTATTTGGATCCCATGTGTAATACAAGAGAAAGAGAGATTTGGAGTTGCATAGGCTGTGATGGCAGGTGATGTTTTTCTGTTATTTTAGACAAATATATCTATGTTTTCCAAATACAGAGAAGTGAATCAAAGAGATTTATGATTCCTTATCTAGAGTTTATTTATGAAGGCTTGCATTTTGTTTTCATTTTGCTTCAGCCTAGTAGTAAAAAGTAAAGTAAAGGGATAATAAATTTAGCTAAGGGGTACTGTCAGCTGTCCAGGACTGTGAAGCCTTCTGAGTTTGGAATGGCCATAAGGTGATCATGAGATATGCTTCATTTTGAATCTCTGCAAAAAAAGCAGTGCTTATGTTCTTTTATGGTTTACAAGTGCTTTTCAAGCTTCCTCTCGTAACTATATAACTATAACTATCCTATGAGGAGAGGCTGAGGGAGCTGGGGCTGTTCAGCCTGGAGAAGAGGAGACTCAGGGGAGACCTCATCACTCTCTACAACTACCTGAAAGGAGGTTGGAGCCAGGTGGGGGTTGGTCTCTTTTCCCAGGCAACTACAAGCAAGACAAGAGGACATGGTCTCAAGCTGTGCCGGGGGAGGTTTATGTTGGATATTAGAAAGAATTTCTTCACCAAGAGGGTGATCAGGCATTGGAATGGGCTGCCCAGGGAAGTAGTGGATTCTCTGTCCCTGGAGATATTTAAAAAGAGACTGGATGTGGCACTCATTACGTAACTAGTATCTGCTTGAAGATCTTGCGGAATCACAGAATGTTTGGGGTTGGAAGGGACCTCAAGAGACTATCGAGTCCAACCACCTGCCACGGCAGGATCACCTAAAGTAGGTCACATAGAAATGTGTCCAGGCAGGTTTTGAATGCCTCCAGAGAAGGAGAGTTCACAGCCTCCCTGGGCAGCCTGTCTAGTGCTCTGTCACCCCCCCAGTGAAAAAACTTTTCCTTATGTTTAGATGGAACCTCCTGTGCTCCCACTTGCAACCATCTTATGATTTGACATCATTTAGAAGAGCCTAGCTCCATATCCATGGTTTGGAAATATATGCAGTAGTTTCAAAGCTGTGATGTTATTCTTCAAAGTATTAGTATAGTTCCCTTATGTAGGGTGATACCACTATTAGTCAGTGAGTCACTGGATGTGGTGATAAAAGTTGTCTGATGTTGTCAGCCCTTCTGATTTGTGGAGAAGAAACTGTTCCATAGTAATTAAACTCAGAATTGTCACTTCAGAGTCTTGCACATCGTGTTCCTGTGTTGTCAATGTCTGGTAAATTTATCCCTAAATAGGGAAAAGAATCATAGAAACACAGAATGGTTTGGGTCAGAAATGACCTTTAAAGATCATCTAGTTCTACTCCCCTAACATGGGCAGTGACATCTTACACAAGATCAGGATGCTCAAAGCCCCATCCAGCCTGGTCTTGAACACTTCCAATAGTGGGGGATTCACAACTTCTTTAAGCAGTTACAGTGTCATACCACCATCACTGAAAAAGATTTCTTATGTCAAATCTAAATTTCCCCTCCTTCAGTTTCAGTCTCCTCTTTCTCCTCTCTTCAGGCCAGAAAAAAATGAATGTCCCTTGTTCTGTCACTACAGGTCCTAGTAAGAAGTCTCCATTTTTCTTATAAGCTCCCTTGAAGTACTGGAAGGTTGCAATAAGGTCTCCTTGGAGCCCTCTCTTCTTCCAGCTGAACAACTCCATTTCTTTCAGCCTTTCCTCGTGGGAAAGGTGCCCCAGAACTCTGACCATGTTTGTTGCCCTCCTCTGAACCTGCTCTAGCTGGACCAGTTTTTTTCTTGTGCTGAGGTATCCTGACGATGCAGCACTCTCGTGAGAGTGGAGTACGGCGGGAGAATCACCTCCCTCAAAAGATGAAAAAAGAAAAGAATTATTTGTAAAATCAATTTAAACTGTGTAAAATTGAATTTGAACAAATAAATCATAAGTGACCATTTTGCCTGGTGAGGGACTTCACAGCAGATTTGAAACATTAATTGTCAAGAACAATTGGAAAAAAGTTTCACTGGGACATGATCAGCAGTGAAGAGAAATGAAAGCCAGTAGAGNTATGATTCCTTATCTAGAGTTTATTTATGAAGGCTTGCATTTTGTTTTCATTTTGCTTCAGCCTAGTAGTAAAAAGTAAAGTAAAGGGATAATAAATTTAGCTAAGGGGTACTGTCAGCTGTCCAGGACTGTGAAGCCTTCTGAGTTTGGAATGGCCATAAGGTGATCATGAGATATGCTTCATTTTGAATCTCTGCAAAAAAAGCAGTGCTTATGTTCTTTTATGGTTTACAAGTGCTTTTCAAGCTTCCTCTCGTAACTATATAACTATAACTATCCTATGAGGAGAGGCTGAGGGAGCTGGGGCTGTTCAGCCTGGAGAAGAGGAGACTCAGGGGAGACCTCATCACTCTCTACAACTACCTGAAAGGAGGTTGGAGCCAGGTGGGGGTTGGTCTCTTTTCCCAGGCAACTACAAGCAAGACAAGAGGACATGGTCTCAAGCTGTGCCGGGGGAGGTTTATGTTGGATATTAGAAAGAATTTCTTCACCAAGAGGGTGATCAGGCATTGGAATGGGCTGCCCAGGGAAGTAGTGGATTCTCTGTCCCTGGAGATATTTAAAAAGAGACTGGATGTGGCACACAGTGCCATGGTCTGGTAACCGCAGCGGTAGTGGATCAAGGGTTGGACTTGATGATCTCTGAGGTCCCTTCCAACCCAGCCAATTCTATGATTCTATGATTCTATTAATTCAGTGATTACGTAACTAGTATCTGCTTGAAGATCTTGCGGAATCACAGAATGTTTGGGGTTGGAAGGGACCTCAAGAGACTATCGAGTCCAACCACCTGCCACGGCAGGATCACCTAAAGTAGGTCACATAGAAATGTGTCCAGGCAGGTTTTGAATGCCTCCAGAGAAGGAGAGTTCACAGCCTCCCTGGGCAGCCTGTCTAGTGCTCTGTCACCCCCCCAGTGAAAAAACTTTTCCTTATGTTTAGATGGAACCTCCTGTGCTCCCACTTGCAACCATCTTATGATTTGACATCATTTAGAAGAGCCTAGCTCCATATCCATGGTTTGGAAATATATGCAGTAGTTTCAAAGCTGTGATGTTATTCTTCAAAGTATTAGTATAGTTCCCTTATGTAGGGTGATACCACTATTAGTCAGTGAGTCACTGGATGTGGTGATAAAAGTTGTCTGATGTTGTCAGCCCTTCTGATTTGTGGAGAAGAAACTGTTCCATAGTAATTAAACTCAGAATTGTCACTTCAGAGTCTTGCACATCGTGTTCCTGTGTTGTCAATGTCTGGTAAATTTATCCCTAAATAGGGAAAAGAATCATAGAAACACAGAATGGTTTGGGTCAGAAATGACCTTTAAAGATCATCTAGTTCTACTCCCCTAACACGGGCAGTGACATCTTACACAAGATCAGGATGCTCAAAGCCCCATCCAACCTGGTCTTGAACACTTCCAATAGTGGGGGATTCACAACTTCTTTAAGCAGTTACAGTGTCATACCACCATCACTGAAAAAGATTTCTTATGTCAAATCTAAATTTCCCCTCCTTCAGTTTCAATCTCCTCTTTCTCCTCTCTTCAGGCCAGAAAAAAATGAATGTCCCTTGTTCTGTCACTACAGGTCCTAGTAAGAAGTCTCCATTTTTCTTATAAGCTCCCTTGAAGTACTGGAAGGTTGCAATAAGGTCTCCTTGGAGCCCTCTCTTCTTCCATCTGAACAACTCCATTTCTTTCAGCCTTTCCTCGTGGGAAAGGTGCCCCAGAACTCTGACCATGTTTGTTGCCCTCCTCTGAACCTGCTCTAGCTGGACCAGTTTTTTTCTTGTGCTGAGGTATCCTGACGATGCAGCACTCTCGTGAGAGTGGAGTACAGGGGGAGAATCACCTCCCTCAAAAGATGAAAAAAGAAAAGAATTATTTGTAAAATCAATTTAAACTGTGTAAAATTGAATTTGAACAAACAAATCATAAGTGACCATTTTGCCTGGTGAGGGACTTCACAGCAGATTTGAAACATACAGTTAATGCAGAGCTGTTTGCATCATCATACAGGTGCTGTTGTTCATTGTGCCCATCAGTGACTTCAGGCAAATGTCTTGTTTGACAAAGTGTTGGATGCATAGTGAGGGGATGAAGTTCAGTTTGTAGAGCCTAACCATTAACAGAGTCAAGAACAATTGGAGAAAAGTTTCACTGGGACATGATCAGCAGTGAAGAGAAATGAAAGCCAGTAGAGCACATTTTTTCTCCAGTTAGTCACCCGAGGAAGAAACAATGGTGATCTGAGAATTTTCTGGGTCCTTCTAAATGTCGCGATAGATCCATGGGACCACAACTGTACTTCTTCCTTGCTCTCCTTCTCTGTTCTACCTTCAGTGTTGGCTGGTCAAATGAACACCAACATCTGAGCTCTCTTGCTGGAGATAGTTTTAAACTGCCTCATTGCCTCCTGTTTTAGTCAGCATCTTCCTTATCATTGTTCCTCCAAGGACAGCAACACATTTCTGGTTGTTATTCTGTGCATTGGGACGAATGTGTCAAGTGTCAACCAAAGCCTGAAACTTGAACACTTAACTCTTTTCCATCTTCAATTTAGCTAAGTCTCTGTTCTATGAAGCAGAACACTGGGTTTGATTACCCCTACCAAAAATCTGAAACACTAAGCACCAGCAATCAGCTCATTTAATCTTCATAGCACAAATCCAATTTACTTCCAGTCCCAGTTCTTCCTTTGATCTGATTTTCTGTCAGACCTTGCATTAAAATTGGAAGTAGCTTTTCCCTGTGTGGACTGAGTGTAAAGTCTTCAGGCAGGTGGATCTTAGCTCCCTGCAAGGAGTGCAAGGGATGATCTGGCCAGTCATTCCTCAGAGTATATCAGTTTGTCAGTTTCAAATCTCTTTCTAACAAGTGATGTGGTAGGAAGCTCTGCTGTTTTTTACCTCTTCTTCAGCATTGCTCTGGTTTGAGATTCATCTACAAGACAATGATTTAGCCAGACCACCCCCAAGAATCTCTGTGTCCATTTGATCATTATAGCCAAGCCATCACTATCTTCTTAAAAGATAATCTTATCTTCTAAAAAGATAAATAGCAGGGACCTTTCCTCTGTGCTGACATTTGAGTGAAAAGGCTGAACTGTAAGTGTGTACATTTCAGTCCTCAAATGTTAATGTGGTAGCATCACCTTTTCAGTCCTGAGCTTGTGTCTGTGCTCTTGTCTCTTGAAACTGCTACTGTTAGGCTTCAAAGTCTGCCCAATTAGTGCTGAAAGATTTGGCTTTACTCAGTCAAAAAACACATACCACCTACTTTTTACTAACAGAGCTTGTTCTTGGTTAGACAGCTCAGAAGTAAAGGAGAAGAACAAGAGTCTGAAGACATATTCTGGTCCCTCATAGCTGTTCTAAGTAGACAGCAGAAAAATTCCCAGGAATAAGAAATGCAATCAGATCTGTGCGTTGCATCCCAAGGTGAGTTTTTCTAAGCTTTCATTAACAATTTCTTTTCTTTTCTTCAAATTCGTGAAATAAAAAGGAAATTGAACACATACGTTGACCCAAAGCTGAGTTCAAGCCAGTCCATTTGGCAGCTGTGAAGATGTTTCAACAACATGTAATAATATATTATGTTCACCTGTTTCTACACTATCTACCTTCAGGCAGAGGGGCCAAGCCAAAGCAATCCAATTTGCCTGGAAGGCCCTTGGAATGACATTGGTTCTTCCTGCTGTGATTCCAAACTCCAATGCTCCTTCTTCAGGCTCTTACTCCTGAAGAAGGAGAATAAAACCAGATTGTCCTTTGTGATTGCACATTAGTTACCTCTGTACAAAGATTTTATCATGTTGTCTGCCATTTGAGGTCAAATGGGTCCAGAGCTTTGCAGAGCTTCACTTGCATCAGTCTTCATTGAGCTACTGAAGCTGACTACGAACCTTTGATCTGCCAGCATGAGTGATTGTGGAGCTGCTGTCTAATCCAATTAATTAGGCATTATCTACTTAATCTTAATTTTAATCAGTTTAATCTCTTGTAGTACTAATTGCATTGAATGAATTCTGTTAGAGAAGCAATTACATGGACAGTTATGCCAATGGATGTGAAGAGCAATGACCAGCAGTTGGCCACAGGGTTTTTTGCATACAGGTCATAGATGTAGACCACTGGGGAAAAGAGCCTAATACTGAATGCAGAGCAAGGGTTAAAATTAACTTTGAGCTGTAAATTACTGAAAAGTCAGGACTGAGTTGTTGCTGGGATTTATTCGAGCCTGAAAGGTATTTTAGAGGGAAAACATCAGTGATCTAAACCTTATGCCCAACTTTAAGATAGTTCCTTTTCTGTTAAATACTGGAGGTATTTCCCTTGGTTATTTTAGGAACCATTCTTTTTTCTTCCTTAGACAGCTGATATTTTATTGAATTATGTATCAAGGCCTCCACAGATGAGCTCTACCCACAACTGACATCTGAGTTAAATTTATTGATCTTTCAGCCTGTGCTTTGTTTCTCTACCTTGGGAATTGTTTCTCTTTTGGATGTGGGTTCTCAGCCCAAGGTCTCTGCATCATCAGAGACTACAGACTTCTAAATGCTCTGCAAAAGCAAGTCAGTTCTGTTAGTCTAATTGGTTTTGTGGGGGTTCATGATTTTGCTGGAAAATGTTTTAGAGGTTTGAGGCTCTTTAGAAAGCAAAAGACAGAAAACCCACTGACACGCTTTTAATTACCTGTGATGTGATTGCTATTCTCAAATAATTTTTAATAATTTTAATTAATTTATTTAGTCACTTTAAGTGATTCACTTATTAAATGTAGTTGCTGTACTGCTACATGTTTGCATACAAGATGTTTGTGTTAAATGAAGCTGACAAACTACTCATTACCTCAACTTCTTTCAAGGAAAGTGGTGATTTAGGAATATGGAAAAAGATGAAAACATGGTGTTGAGTGATGGGTAACTCTAGAGGCCTTGGGCCTTTAGTTCGGAGGGATGTAGAGACCATGCTCAGAACTAACTGGTTTAATGCTACTAGAGTAACCCATCACTTTCCAAATCTCCAAGGCACAAAACAATACAGCAGTGTAAATTTAGAAGTGCTCTTTGATGTCAGTCTTTCATAATTGATGGTGCAAAGCTATACTAATGTTGCTGATTAACGAAAGTCAGTCTTTCATTATTAATGTTGCAAAGCTTTAAAGTCCTAAACATTTCCATTGGATTTTGCATGTCAGCTCCCTACCTGATTTAGCTTGGTTCCTTGCTAGATTCCCTGCAGAAAGTCCTCCTCGTTCTGGGGGTGAGCAGCCCCTCTGAGTCAGCCAGGGAGAGGCTACAGGGAGAGCTGCCCACATCTCCACACACAGTGTGAGTCACATCTGTGTGGGAGTGTCTCTAAATGCTGCGTACAAGGCTCCTGCCTCCATCCTGACAACATAATACCGGGTTTTAACTTACCTACTGTGGATATGCTGTATTTGTTTCCAAACGAACAGTGAACAGACTGCAGATACTATAAATATATTCCATGTAGTTACTTAATAAACCCAAATGGCTGTAAATAAAAAGGACCTTTCTGAATTAGCGAGCAAATAATAATTGCTTAAAACCTTTTTTGCCCCAGCAGACCTCAATTATAACTGCAGTGTATGTCAGAAAACATTTAATTACTTTCCAGAGGGCTCTGTAATTCTGCTTAAAATGACTATTACTCTGTGCAAAAAATACCCCTCTGATCAGTTTTTGTTTTGGTTTTGATTAAAGGAAACAAACAACTGTAGAAGTGATCCTGCAGTCCTTCCTTCCTCCTTCCCTACCCCCCCTTCTCCCTCCCCTTCCTCCTTCCCCTACTTTCCCTCCCTACCTTCCCTACCTTCCCTTCCTTGCTTTCCTTCCTCTCCTTCCAACCTGCAAATTTGCTGTTGTTAAGCTCCATGTTTTCAGGGCTGCATATGCTGCTGACACTTTGGTGGCATCAGATCTGACATCAGCTTCAGTCCCTGGCAATAGCGTTCAGTTCCAAATTAAGGCCTCAAAATTAAAATTTTTACATGTGGGCCAAGTGTCAAAGCTCACATCTATGAGGGATCCACTCAAGAACTCCACAGAGAACCAAAAGTAAACTGAGTGACCAGACACAAGGGCTCCAGTTGACCAATCTATGCAAAGGTGTTTTAAATGATCTAAAATTCCCTAGGGTTGCTGCAGAAATGTACACAGTTCCTTTGTCATATATGCCTTAGTATATAGCCTCAGATATCTCAGGTTATTTGAAAGAGCATTAAATAACTGGTTTTAGGCAACCGGATGATATCTTGGTTATCTAAGTAGGTTGAGCTGAACTGATGTAGATTCCTCTGTGTTATGAGTTCAAGGACACCTTGTTGCTCTGCATCAATGTGCATAAACCCCCCTGAACTGGTATGTCTTAAAACTGATATATTATCATTTTCATAGAGAGTAATAATTTTGCTTCGGGCCCTTATAGCTAGATAGGATCTGTCTTACCAGCTGGGATGAGAAGTAAGTCCAGTTATACATAGTTTCATCTCATTTCATTGGGCTTGTCTGTCAGCACTATGGGCAGCAAAGGACCAGTGGAGACAACATGTCCCAAAAAGATTCAGGTTCTTTTGAATCATGGCAAACAAGGGACCACATAGTGTAGACTCACTGCCCTCTCCCCAGCTGCTACAGTGCATCCATAAATGCTTGAGGTTATGGGGTACTCTTAGGGCTTGGGTGTGAACAGAGCCTAGGACCTCAGTGGAGCAAATCAAGGAGCCAGAACTGGATGCTGGCAGAACTACTGGCTTCTTGTCCTTATCTTGGTCATGAGGAGGCCTTGTCTAAGCTGGGAATACCAGTACTTGTAAGACACCAGACCAGTACTCTCTACTTTGAGTTTTCCATGCAGCCATGAAAAATACTGCATTGAACTTTGTGTCATTAAACTGCAAGGCATCCCCCTCAAAATACTTATAAGAAAAGTTATCAGGAAAAAAAAGAAACAAACTAGTCCTCTTTGCCCCCTTTTTTCCTAGCACTTGTGGTTTTATCACTACTCCCATGACAGTTAGATGTTCTCTTTAGCATCCAGCCTCATGAAAAAATGTTAGTGGCAACAGTAGAGAAAAAGGACAGTAAATTTTGTTGACATAGTCATTGAGGAATTTTGAGGCTACTTAACCTTTTTTTGAGCAATCTGAATTTCTAGACATCTGCTTCCCTACCAGAGGAGAGTGTGAGAAGTTGATCAAAGACTCCAGGGTGTCTGTATTTGTAAATGTGATGGGAACAGAGGCTATTTCCAAAACTCTTCTCATTACTCTGAGGTACAGAAATATGCTGTTTGTTTGATCATTTGTCTCCCAGCAGCTCACAAACCAATTCATCCTCATAGCCAGCATAATTTGACCTTACACTTGGACATCCATTCTCTGAGGCTGCGTGATTTGCGGTGTCAGCAAATCTGTAAAGAGCAATCAAAAAAAACAAACAAAAAAAAACCAAACCTGAACCCCAGAAAACCCAACCAAATGAAACCAAAAGCAGAGGTTCTGCTTACCTGGGTTTTGTTTGCAGTGAGCCACGTTGTTACACTAACAGGGATTGCTACTGCTCTGGAGAGTATTCAGTGTATGCAAGTAATTGTGTGCTCATGATCTGTGACATCTAGGGCCTTGCCACACCATGGACTGAAGCATATGGTTTTAGAGATGCCTTTTATGACTTCTATTCATATTTCTGTCATACCAATTATGAGACATTTAACCGTTCTTTTCATTAAAGTCTCCCTGGAAGGAATCTGAGTGACACAGAAGTGGTATTTAATACCAGTAACAAAACCAACAAGAATTCCCTGTGTCATGCACATTGTCCACTTCGCATACTGGACTAAGGACAAACAGAATAGATTATGATTTGCATTCATGTCCTTTGGTGATTTCAGCAACTTCAAATACCATTCTTGAAATAGTATGAAGAAGACCTCACTGTTTATGGTTTGATTTTTTTTTTATTATATTTAGTGAGGGAGCCACATTAAAATATACTGTAAAATCCATTTCTAGTTCCAAGAAAATGAGCACGCAAGGAAGACGCTGTCAGACTGAAAAGGGCATTGGACGAAAGCCTTCTTGCAGCAAAGCCCTAGTCCTCTGCAGTGGAGTGAGGAGACACAGATCTAATTGCATCAGTAACACATCAAATTCTTTCAAATAATACGATTTTCATTTCATAGGTTTCAGTTCAATCCATATCTTTTTTTTTCTCTTTTATTTTTTTTTTCCATGAACATGAGCTAAGATGATGGCGTAAGTTGTTCAACAAACAAATGTGACTTCTTTGAAAAATATTTAAAGAATGAGATGAACCTTTAATCTCCAGGTTATATATACTTTTCCCCAAAGAAATGGTACTGGAGGCAGCCTGCCTTCTTACATGTAGTGCATTTGAAAGACCCTCTCTTTCTGGGACATGGTTCTGCTTGTTTGGTTTGGTTTCTAATTGTTCTCCACACAAATGAATCTGGAAATAAAAACCTATGCAGATTGTGCTTTAATGCAGATGATGAGAATGCCATGTCAGTTTATGATATACACCAGAGGGGGCTGTTAGAGCCCTTGTATTCACTTTTTTTTGGTTCCAGCTAGAAACTGGGCATAATAAACAATGGTCCTGAGTATCAATCATTGCTGTAGTTTCTTCATAGTTCATGTATGCTAATTAAATAGAAAATATACTAAAATGTCTGCACTTGAAATTTAGCAGCAGAACTGACTTTCATGGTATTCCAATGACACCCAATTTAAGACTAGTGCCACTTTAAAACACAGGGAAAAAATCTTTTCATGCACTACGTGTAATGATGTGAAGTTGCTTGAAATTCCAATTTCCTGCCATGCTGTTGTGTAAAGTGCTGGACTTAGACTAATTAACCTGTGCAGAAATCTAGCTCTATGAGCACAAAGTTTGTATTGACTTCCAGTGACGTGGAAATTAAGTCATAACAAAAAGGCTGCAGTTAATTAAAGACTGAGTTAGAGCTTGCTATTCTAAAACCATTGGAATCACTATCTCTCAGCTTCATGAATGATCATATATAAACTAAGGCATGTGGGACTGGTGAATACATAGTACCATGGAAAATCTATCTTGTATTTTGGAAATTACATATTAAATATACTTCATATAAATTTTCTGGTTCATTACCTTTTAACTGGCAAACAGTGTCTTGTGACAAGGGACCTTTAACGTTAAGAGTTGCACAGCTACTTGAACCAGACTGATGAGATGGACTTTTGGTGAAGTTCTGCTTGAGGGTAATGAAATGATAACATTTTCAACATGAAAAATATCTTTTAGAAGTTCATAGGTTGCTACTGAAATATAAGAGGTAAAAGCCCCAGAGTCTGATCTTTCATTTTTATTTACTTCACAGAAAAATTTACTTCTTACTATGCTTTAGTATTTGATCAAAATGTCATTGTCAATGAGTGCTGGCTGACTTGCCAACACATTTTCTCTCCTATTGGGCTATACATTGATAGGGTTTGGATCACAAAGATTAGTTTGTGCCAGCTAACTGCTCTCACTATAGCAAGTTATACGAAATAGCATCTGCTCCCAGTCACAATGTCAGGCTGCAGCAAATGGGGTGGAAGGGGAAAGTCTTCTTCAGTCTCTGGAGCAGAGAGATGGGGTTTGGATCTGTACAATAATCTCCCTCACACTGTACATGAAGTCCAGGAGTGAGCAAGGTGAAGAGCAACAAGGAAGGTGTCTCTAAATACATCTCTATTAAAAGTAAGGGTCAATAGAGTGAGGGCCCATTTGTCAGTGGGTCAGGGAACCTACTGAAGCTGCTCAATGTGGTTTTGTCTCCTTTTTCACTAGCAAGGCTTGTTCTCAGGCAACCCATGATCCCGAGCCTTCTAGCAGGATCTCTGAGAATAAACCAATATCCACTGTAGAGGAAGAGTTAGGGATCACTTAAGCCACTTCTGCATACACAAGTCCTTGAGACCAGATGGGATACATCTAGAGGTGTTGGGGGAGCTCACTAATGACATTGTGATGCCCTACTACATAATATTGGATATGTCATGACAAATGGAAAAAGGTAAATGTCACTCCATCTTTAAGAAGGGTTGTCCAGGGGACTACAGACTGGTCAGTCTCACCACAGTCTCCAGGAAGGTGATGGGGCAAATGCACTCAAGAGTAATTTCTGAAAGTATGAGAGACAAGAAAGTGATTGAGAGCAACTTATACAGGTTTACCAAGCAGAAATCATGTCTGACCATCCTCATGGCTTTCTCTGATGAGATGACCAGTACTGCGGCCAAGGGAGGGCAGTGGATGTTGTATACCTTGATTTTAGCAAGGCTTTTCACACCATGTGTCACAGTCCCCTTATCATTGAATTTGTAAGATTCAGGCTGGGTAAGTGAAGAAATGGATTGTAAGGAATGTCATGAAGTTCAATAAGACATTCTACTGGTGCAGGATGTCCTGAGAGGCTGTGTAATCTCCATCCTTGTGTGTTCAACATTGACTAACCATGGTCCTGAACTCCTCACCTATTTAGATATGTTTTGACCTGGACAAGATGATATCTGGAGGTCCCTCCCAATCTAAGCTACGAATCCAGTATTCTGACGTTATTGAGGTTGTGAAAGAAAATTTATGGTTACTCATACTGTGATAAACACACAGATGTCAACATTTGAAGCCAGAGGTAGTCTTTATTTTAAAGTCTCTTAACAAGGAATGTGACTTTTTTTCACTTCAGGTTATAATTGTTCAAAAAACAGAAAAAGAGCTAACATTGAAAGCTGCAGGCTGTGAGACACGTTCTTCCTGAAAAAATTTGGTGTTTTTTGTCACTTGCAGAGACACCTTAAGGCCCCTCATCCATGTACACACATTCTTCTCCTTAAGGCTGAGGAAACAAGGCTGGGACAAGCTGTTCCTGACATGAAAAAGGGAGCAGAATGAGTAAAAGATACAAATGCCATGAAGAGCCAAAAAATAGAGTACTGTAAATTTGCTGTCAGTGGAGGAGGAGAAAGCAGGGACAGTGACAGTATCTGCTAGAAGAATTACATTCTTGTTAGCAGGAGCTGTGGTCTTATCCTCCCATAAACCACCACGGAGAGCAGCACCTGCAGCAACAGACTTGAATTTCCAGAGTGCTTCTTGGGTCTGTCATATATATATACTTCTTCTGTGCTCACAGTAATCAGACAAACTCTGTTTTGTGGACAAAACACAAAGCACCCAATTCTCCATGTCTGGAGACTGTTGCATGATCTTCCTCATTTTGTTTTCATGTTATGCCATGTTGTGTCTCCAGTGGTTTACAGGGACTGCTGAAAGCTAGAAAGTGCAAACTGCACATTCCTACGGTACAATACCTTTTACCTGGGAAAAGGATAAAAATATTCTGATTTTTAAAAAATTTTGCAAGTCTTTTGGATTTTTTTTTCAGGATGAAATGGTTCCATTTAACTAGACATATGCAAACAGGGGACTTGTCTCAAGGTTTCTTTGTGAAGCAACTTGAAATGATGGTCATGCGGCTTGTTTTTGCTGGCTTTTGTTCTTGATGTTTGCTGTTCTTTTTTTCTTTTCTAAGGACAAATGACTGTTCATTAGCTTTTAATTAAAAAACATAGCTGGTGTCAATGGACCTCACTTGTCACTGCCTGTAATTTCAGTTGGCATGCATTTAGTTGATTTTTAACACATCACTTAGGTAGAAGGGAACCTTAATAAGTTTGTAGAGGAGTAGTATCCTTTGATATGTATTCCAGACATAAAATTTCATTTAAAAATTGCTCTTACCATTGCCAGCTGTTCTTCAGTCTCCCAATGAGTCTTTATACAGCAATTTCAAGGCTTCATTCTACAGTCATTGAAATATTTGGAGTATTGTCTGAGCAACAGCTTGAGATTAACTTGTGTGCATGGACACTAACAGTGTTTCACAAGACCTTCCCAGTTGTCCACAAGAATTAAAGCCCTCAGGGTTGAACAAAATAAACTCTACAGCTGGTGAATGTGACAGTCCCATCTCTGTGACCGGTCCAGTGGCACACAGGGTGGGTCTTGTTCTTTGTAGTTTCAACTCCTAATTCCAGTCCATACATTCAGAATATCATTTTTTTTCACAATGCATTTCATGTGATTCGTACTCCAGAGTAAGTTTATGCCTCAAAAATATTTATAAAAATATAGATTTTAAAAGGTTCTGAGTAACTTTTTTTCTTATTACAGCGTAAAGCATTGGTAGCAAGATGATGAACAGAAATCAGTTGTGTTTTACAACTGACATCTATAGCTGTCTCTTTTCATGCTCATTATAACCTCAGACAAAACATTGATTTACTAGTATAGAACAGTTGTGCAATATCCACTTAAAGTAGTCACATATCAATAGATGACTGAAAATAAACATTCTTTCACATTTTCCATTAAACCTGTAAATGCCTTTAAATGCAAGAAGTTATTCAGATGACCAAATTTGGGTTATATACATATTAATAAATATATACAACCTTCCACATATATTTATTCATTGTAAAATTCCCAGATTTGTGTAGTCCTTTAAAAACACAACTGTAAAATAAAAGTAACAATTTTTATCTAATTGTTTTCTTGAAGGAGGAAGCAGAGAGGCAGAAATATATTTCTGTCCCTGAGAATAATCCAGAGAGAATTATTCTCTTCAATCACTAGTTTGGTATGAAAACCTAATTTCACTGAAGTTAACAGTTTTAATTCTTCCTTGGAAGGAAGAATTTCACTTGCACACAGAGACAGGGTAAGGCTAATGCACCACTTCACTCTTCTTACTTCACCCATCTGTGTGAGGGTAAGTTTTTTTTCTAATCAGAATTCTATTGTAAGAACAATTCTAGAATACACTTATTTATAAACAGTAAATATATCACTTTTTGATCAAAATAACATTAAATACTTGAAAACACTTCGAATTTTCTGGAAACAGAATTTGTCCCTGAGGCTTTAATTTTGCAAAATATGGGGAATACCTGACTTTCTTCTCCCTTTTGTTTAATGTGTCTGTATCTGATATGTTCTTCTAAAAATAGCTTTATATAACAGAAGTAATAATTCCTCAAAGATGCATAAATCTGTACAGAGCTGATATGTTCTTCTGGGGTATATTTTCAAATCATGTTATAACCACATATTTCCTATAGGATAGTTAGTTACATTTTAAATTGCCTTTATAACTTTTTCTTCAAATTTAAATTGAAAGAAAATGGATTTTGAATTGTAATAAGGGAAGAGAGAAAATTACTTTAAGGCATTTGATGCAGGTAGATGGATAGGTTACTATATATAAAAATTAAATATTGCTACATGAAGAAGTTTTACCATGCACAAGCTGTATTTAGTCTTCTAAATTAATATAAATATTATGTATTTGATTTCCAGGTAAATCTAAAATTTATGCATTGGACTTATTTCTAGGTCAAACCAAATGCAATGTTTTGTAGTAACATGTGGTATAAAACCTTATTGTATCAGGCATGAGTTCACATCTGTACATCTTTACATCATGACTCACTAAGCAGCAGTACCTGGCACACTAAACAGCTTCAGTGGCTTTGCAGATACTGTGCAGAGCAGGATGCCACGGAAATGTTGTGGTGGTAGAATCCACACCTAATAATTTAACATTGTTCCAAAACGTTTCTGCCATTTGTGAGGAAGGATCAAATCTTGGAACATTTCTTGCTTTCAACGCTGCATGACTCATGTGAACATTTAAGATAATTTGAGGAGATATGAGCACAAGGATTGTTAAAAGTGATCTTCAATGTTTAATGTGCAGAGATAATTTGTAAAATGACTTCATAAAAATTTCAGATCTCCTTCCCATGACTATGTGGAGTGATAGCTGCTCACTTTTATGGCCAAACAAATATGGTTCCAATGCTTAGATATATTTTATAGAGCTAAAACAATAGTGGGAATTTGATCCAAATTGCTGTCTCTTTTCTGATGTGTTAGCAAGTTATAAATTAAGGAAGGTCAGTCAATTTACTTTTAATACTAGCTCACCTGCAAGACCTATAACAAATTTTTACTTTCAAGTCACAATTTTGAGTAGTCATAAAAAACAGAAAAAACACAATTGTCAATGAAGCAAACTTAATATTCCTTCCTGTAAGTTTCCCAGACACTTGAAACTCCTTATTTACTTGAAGGTGTTTAATACATCTTTATGGCTTCAGGAGCAATATATTGGCTGTAAAAATTAACATTATTACAAAAATATTTTTCATAATAACCAGGTCAAAAAACCCAAACTAGATTGTAAAGCAACCTGTATTCCTCCTTTTTCTGTTTCAATACCTGACATAGATTTACCAGAGAAAAGCTAATGGGCCTATCTCTTTTCCCCTGAACAGTGCTAACAGTACTGTGCTGTTCAAGTCTAGTAAAAAAATAACTTCATCGTCTTTATGTACACAGATCACAGAATCACAGAATGTTAGGGGTTATAAGGGGTTACTCTGGAGAGTATCTTCCAACTCCCCTGCCAGAGCTGGTTCACCCACAGTAAGCTGCACACAATGGCCTCCGGGAAAGTTTTAAATGTCTTCAGAGATGGAGACTCCACCACCTCTCTGGGAAGCCTGTTCCAGTGCTCTGCTACCCTCAAAATAAAGAAGTTCCTCCTCATGTTTAGATGGAACTTCCTATATTCAAGTCTGTGCCCATTACCTCTTGTTCTGTCACTGAGCACCACTGCAAAAGGACTGGCCCCATCCTCCTGACAGCCACTCACTAAGTATTTGTGAGTATTGATAAGATCCCTCCTCAGTCTGCTCTTCTCCAGACTGAAAAGGCCCAAGTGCCTCATTCTTTCCTCATAAGAGAGAGGTGCTAGCCCCCTAAACACCTTTGTAGCCCTTTGCTGCACCCTCTCTATTAGTTCCCTGTCTTGAGCCAGGGAGTCCTGAACTGAACACAAGATGTGGCCTCACCAGGCCAGAGAGAGAGGAGGACAACCTCCATTGACCTAGCTGCCACACTCTTCTTGATACATCCCAGGATGATTTTGGCCTTCTTGTACACAAGGGCACACTGCTGGCTCATGGTCATCCTGTTGTCCACCAGGATTCCCAGGTCTTTTTCCATAGATCCTTAATCTGGTTTAGAGATAACGCAAATTACATTGTGTAAATTACCATGATACTGTGGGGTATAACCCAGGTTGCAGTCTGACCCATACGGTCAACATTACAGTGTGTTACTTGAAAAAAAGAGGAAATCTCATTTGAATTTGAGCTGCACTTAAAAAGAAATTGGTATTTCATCTTTTATGTTATCAGTTGTGCAAATATGAACTGCGGGTGCACTAGTGATGGGACTGAGATAAATCAGCTTTGTCTGAAATGTGGCTAGACATGAGCAGTCCAATCTGCATTACAGTCAATAAAGACAAAAAAGAGATCTGTCTGTGAGTTCCTCCAACAAGTAAAGATACCTTCTTCAAGGTAAAAATAATTTCCTAGAATTTCATGATTATAGTGGGAATTTAGGCAATAAATTGGATATTCCAATTTAAGCAAGATAAATCCCCATCTCACTAGCCAAAGCAAGATATTTGAACTAGTAACCAAAGATCCTTCTAAAGTCAATGAAAGGAGACCACCACAAAGAAATTAATTTCAGCCCTGGTTGTATGTTTATCACAAATAGAAGGAAACATATCTGCACTATAGGGAACCTTGAAGGTTACCTTAGATTAGACACCAACAGTGTATTTTATTAAAGACTAGATGTAGACATGAGAGGCAAGTATCTCAGGTACTATTGTAGTCAAAAGTGCTTCTTCCTTTGGTCTAGTGTCATTTGAGATTGCCTAGGATATCCTGCCTGGTGTCCAGTTGTCACTCCAGATGATCACAGGACATTTGCTGTTATTGTCAGTCTGTTGGTTGTAAATGTGTAAAGTGTGCTAAAGTGCATCAAATGGCATTGGATGTATATATTTAGGTAAACCAATGGAGTGCAATGAAAATTCAGTCCTCTATAAATAGGAATATTGTGTAAAGTAAACGTGCAAGAAATCAGCCACTTGTATTATCTTAACTACTGTAAAACTGACCAAAAATGATGAACAAGGTAAATAACACTGTTTCCAGTCTCAGTGTATGTAAGTATGAAAAACATGTGAGGAAAGGTTCTAATGTTATTATTTGCTTTTACACAAACATTTATCTCTCCATTTTTAAGTTTGATTCAAAGATACTACTACTGCCACTTCTTTATGCACAGGAATGTGCTGTTTGGCTTATATATGGAAAATAGAGTACCTGTTTCACCCTTTGCTCAGATGCCACTGAGCAAGAAGGGAGGGAGGAGGGAGGAAAATACCACTCTGAAGCCTTGATGAGTTTCTCTGCCCAAGCCTTGGAGCAGAATTCAGCTCTCAGAACTAAAACAGCTTACAATCACCATCTGCTTTAGTTTTGAACTGCATTTTCAATTGATACCTTGTACAAATCACGAACTGAGAGCAATGTGCTTCATCAAGAATACAGTATTCCAGTTACAATGTGCTATCCAAATGGAAAGAACCCAAAACTAAGCAAGAATGACCAGAACATTACAACATTCTTGGGCTTCTCCATGACAAACCATTGCACTAATTATTTCACATTTACAAGGTATTAGTTTTCAGTTGGTCATTGTTGTTCAAAGCAGGAGAAGGCTTGCTCTTCTGACCATCAGTTCCTCCTTTGGATGTGTCCTGGAAGAAAAGCCTTGGCATCCATAGAGACATTAAAATTCTTTTATATTCATTCCTAAAATTCTGGTTAAGAAGTCCATATATTATTGCATTAAGGCAGCTGTTGAAATAGGCCATGAAGTAGCTTGTAATGAACAACCATTCAGGAACTTTTGGTGCCATTTCCATAGGATCGATGGCTACAGCCAGTCCAATGAAGTTTAGAGGTGCCCAGCAAAAGGCAAAAATCACAAAAACCACAAACATGGTAAGAAAGTTTCTGAAGTCACTTGGCTTCAGCTTTGGATTTGTTTCTGACTTGACTCGTCTTCTAACTTGAAGCACTAAAACCCAAATTCTCAGGTAGCAGAAGCTCACAATGGTGATAGGGACAACGAAGTGAATTACCACAACAGCAATTGTATAGTAGGAGCTTGCAGTCTGAACAAAAGTGCATGAATAGACACGTGGGTCATATTTTAAAGAGCCAAGAAAAAAATTTGGCACAATTGCAATGACTGTTAATACCCAGATTAAGGAGACATACAGCATCGTGTTCCAACAGCTGTACACTTTGTCATAGGCAAAGCTGTGACATATGTAGCAATATCGGTTTATTGCAATTGCAGTGATGTTGAAAATTGAGCCTATTACACTTAGTCCCATCACAAAGCCACTCACTTTACAATGCATTTCACCCAAAGTCCATCCATTGTGGAAAATAGCTAAGAGCACCAGTGGGTATGGATACAAGGCCACCACCAGATCAGCCAAAGCCAGGCTTACCACAAATGCATTACCTAGGAGAAAAGAAAAATACATAGATGTAAGTATGACAGCAAGCATAGTTGTGAACAAGAAGAAAATATGATATATTATCTTGGATCCCTGAGAAGCTAAATTATTGATGACATCAGCAAGAAGCAGGTTTTTAGGACCAATAGGTCCGTATGGGAAATAATTTTACAGTTCAATTTAGAATACTATGGAATTCTTACAGAGACATGATATTATGCCCACCTTTTAATCTTAATATTTAATAGCCATAATTATTAATGAGACATTACATAGGCATGTGTTTAGTTGTTTCAGTGTAGCTAACTCCACAGCTGGATTTAAAGAAAAAGTCCAAAATGTGTTAGGGAGGCTGGCTTTTATGCCATTCTAACCGGGCACTGGAGTACAGTGGTCTTGACAGGTATCAAAGGGAAGGTTATTAAAAAATATGTCTGTAGGGATTAGAAGGATGTGTTGTTTTATATCAGAATTGCTACACAATAGTCTATAGTTTAGATATTTTCTGCATGAATGGCCTACCAATACTGTTGATATTTTCCCATTACACTGACTAAAGAAAGGTGAATTTCCTTCAGTTTGAGGCTTTGCACTACTAGAAAGAACTAAACTGTAATTAGAGCTGATCTAGAGCTAAGTATATATCTATTAGTTTTACAATTTGTGAGGAAATACTGAACAAACTAGGGAAAGAGCTGAGGGGATTGTGATAGCAATCTTCAAATGAATGAAGAAGGAAAGATATAATCCATTCCCGTGACTGTGGTGAACACAAATTTTGGTTACAGCAAGGAAGTTTCAGATTAGACGATGAGAAAAACATTTTAATGGTAAGAAGAAGGATGTGCTGAACATCTTGCTTTGAACCTGCCACTGGATGTTGTAAGAAGATGTTAAATAAACATTTGTCAGTACTGGTCAGATACGGATGGTTCCTGTTTTGAGCATAGGAATGATGAGATGACTTTTCTAGCTATATAATAAATAGGATAAAAGACAAGACAGGATTAACAAAAGAAGAGGGGCATATTTATCAGAATGGATTTACATTTTGGCAACAAGAATTTTTCTCTTACTTTTTTCATTACTGCATCTGGCATTAGAAGATAGAGAAATCAGAAGATAGAAAGAAAAAAAAAATTGTCTGGTTTAGAACACATTTTGAAGAAAGACAGGCCAGGTGTGTGCTAAAATTAATCTAATCTCTAGAGACTCCCAATATCAGTTTATACCTAAAGGTTAATTATTTAGTTAAAATCAACTAAGCATTCAGCTTTTTCAGTCTTATTTTGAAATTTACTGTGAAGTACCTTTGGCAAGAGAATTTCAAAATTTTATAATTTAGGACTTCTTGAAAATTCATCTTCAATGGAGAAGGACAGTTAACAATGAACTTGTCAAAAACATAATATACCAGTTTCCAGCATGGGAGAAAAATGGTGCAATATCCATAAAGGCTTCAAGTGATTTGTCACTTTTATGGTTGTTTACAGGGTCTGGTGTTCATACTGTACACTGAAATGTGAAGTCCAAGGTTTTTTTCTTTTTATTTGGCTGACTGTGGGATGAAGCGTAATACTATATTACCGCATTGAATAATCTACAAAAGTAGAGAGGAACTTTTCTAACTCATTAAAAGTAAATAATCAGCATTTTGAGAAATAAAAAGTATTAATATGCATTTTAAGTGCTTGGAGAAAGTATGTTCTTTGATATACCTAAAACACACAATTTGGAGTGCCTATAGCTACATTAATAACATAACAAAAGAGGTAACTTCTTGCTCTCTGTACAAAACAGAAACCAAGGAATGTTATCTAGTTGGAATTATTGTAATTATTTCCGTAATTTATCTGATGGACTTTGTTGCTGGATTTCAGTTTAATCAGACAGAATATTATACTAATTTATAAGAAACACATTTGCTCACTGGAATGGAAAGAACACTTGATTACAAGCAGTAGATACTAAAAGCTGGATATCTAGCCAGAGACTTAAAAAAATTCACATCTGCACTGTTTTAAACATTGAGAGTTGGTTGCATAGGAAAGAAAATAAGTTCTAATGTTTACTTTGGGTACAACAGAACTAGATCAGTATTTCAAGAAGTGTTCCTGCATATTGGTTTTGTTACCCCAATTAACAAGTTAAAGGGAACTTTCACAACCACTTGCAATCTTGGTATGACTTGATATTGCAAGAATTTAATCACAGAACAAACTTTTTGGTAACGTCAGAACTTTTAAGAGCTAAGCATCTGCCTTCTGAAAATACAATTTAATTCTAATGTCTACCAAACCCAGAATCACTTGCAATCACCAAATTTTTTAAAGGATTTTCTTTTTTCTTTTCTTTCAAACTAGTTAACATTATAAATTACATATTGTAGTATTCTATTCTTTATTGCAGGGTGTTTTGGTTGTCTATCAAGTTGTTATACATGGAACACAGACATCATCCTCGGATCAATTTCCCTTGATACAGAGTCATTTTATTCCTTGTGTACTCTTCTGCATCCATTAATTTTTCTTTAGCATACAAAGGCCTAGCTTCAAGACAGGAAAATTGTTTCTTCACAGCCTGCTGTGCAAACAGCAGCATTATTCTCTGCCCCTGCTTTTCCTACTGCCACGCTTGGGTCACTGTGTAGCAACAAATGTAAGGAGTAGAGACAGGCAAGGCAGAAAGTCAATGTGTATGACTATAAAGTATTGGAAGATTTTCTTAAATATCAAGGATTGGTGACTCAGGATAATTATTTTGTTCTTGCATTTCCATGTCCTAACCTTAAGGGAAAACTCAGAATTACTCTTGCATATTTCTTACTATATTATGTCTCAGTTGGAATGTGAGTGAGACAGCTCTTTGTTTAGGCTTAAGGCTTAAAACTCCTCTAATAATCATTATTCTGCTCATAATTCAATAGTCTTTTATACTGGCTGACAAATATAGGCTGGAGTTTTTCTATAATATCACTCTAAAAACTACCTGTAGGTACTTACCTGTACTAAAGGAAGAGAATCAAGACCTTGAATTGAATGAAATAAGCAAGAGTCCTATTATTCTATAAAATTTATCCAATCATCCCTCTCTGGAGTTTACATTAACAGACATCATCAAGAAGTTAAACAGACAGTCTGTCTGTCCATACACACTAGGCATTTCTTCAGTGCTAGCTCACTCATCAGTTCCCTTTTTTTCCTCTGCCACATTCCTGTAGCCTCTGTACTCGAAATAAATGTGAAATAAGGAGACTTCCAATAGCTCTCTTGTTTTGGTTGGTGAATAAAGATAGAATCTGGGCTCAATTTCTAGAGAGCCTTTTAGTCAAAGACACAAGATATCACTTCAAGGACGCATGGTGTCATCCACTCTGTAAACGTTAGGCATATAAAATGCTGTTTTGCTCTAGTTTTTAAAATATTCACACAAAACACAAGTTGATTCTAAACTTTTAATGCTTTCCTGTAAGTCATTAAAATAAAATAATTTAACAGTCTTGATCATAATTCCAATTTCTGCAAATGATATGTTTCTTGAACATAATATTGTTCCTCAGCTGTGATATCATCACCTCTCTCTAAGAAAGGTAACCTTGATCTGATACAAGCATTTGATCCATATAACAAGAGTAACAACAGTGGAGAAAAACCCGAGCACATTAATTATATTTCAATGTAAAAGAACAAAAATCAAATCCTGAATCTCTTTCATAGTCCCTACAACTATCAAACAAGCAGACTGCACCTTCAGACAAAAAGAAATTTCAGTCCATTAATCCCAAAGACCATTAGCCAGGATTCACTACTGCAAGTGGCTTATTAGATCTATTGTTTGAGCCTAGACCATCAGGAACATTGAAGAGGCATATATAACAACTTGAAGAAAGCAATCAATCCTTCAGCCTGTCCCTCTTTAGTCTCCCTTTGTCTAGAATTACTAATTAATAATAGAAACTACACAGTTCTGATAAGGTATTGTCTGGAAACTTGTTGTTCAATGTCATCTTTTGAGAACCATGCCTACATGTAACTTCTGTACCCTACTGAATCCTTATTAGAGTGAGTCAAGGTCTGGACTAGATAAAACAGGAGCAAACTCAACTAAAAGCAAACTGGTATGAAATGGACTTCATGTCCATTTGGTCCAAGGACCAATTTGCTCAGCCAAACTATTTAAGCACAGATTCTTCTAAGCACCAGCCTGAGTGCAAACCTGAGCAAGGTATGAGTTGTTTTACAGTTCAGAGTTCAGGATTTTGGCAAAAGAGATGATCTCTGTGTTGGAACTGTGTAGTCAGTCCCACCCTTGGAGGCTTCTTCATTGTGTGCATCTCCATGTACACATGGATACTTAGTGTTTCTTCAGCTCATTTGCTTTCCCACAATTTCAGCTAGTTTTTAGCATGTTTTAGGAGTTACATGAGAAGATATGTTCAGATACCCTGAAAGTTTAACATCTGTTTTTTCATAATAAAGTCTAGAATCAAGACAGAATAGGTTCAAACCTTACTCATGCTTTCTGGATAAAGCACTATGCTGTTACGTAGAAGATGAAAGAGACACTTTCTCATTTTAAGATAAAACAATGCAAACCCCCCACTGCGGGACAGTTTAGTGGGGAATGCTCTGTATACTCCTTTTTTTCAAGCTGTCCTGCAAGGCAAAAATACAGGATTCACAGAACTGGAAGCTCAGCATAAATAAGGGAGTTTGAGATTGTGGCTTAGTGACTGTGTCTTCTGGACAGGGACAGACCTGTGTTCTTGGCCCTGCATCTCCAACTCTGCATTGGAAGCTACATCTGCAAGAGCTAAATTTTAGGTTGATAAGTTATAGCTTTTGGGTGTCAACACAGTTTTGCTGAAAAGGGGAACCTAAGTCACACTGTTGATTAATATGTTTCCTAGCTCATGATTTTGACATGCTTAGCAGTTAGGTATGAATGTCACTCAGTAAGCAAAGGCTCAGGTTCTCCTGTGTGCTCAGGCTGCTTCTCCCTGTGGTTAAATATGGAAGCACTGAAATTGCTATGAGTTCAATGCTCTGAGTTTCATAATATATTGCAGGTGCAAAAAAAAAAAAAAAAAAAAAAAAAGTTTGAGATTTGCAACAATTATTCGTAAAATTTTGCTCACCTGTGGCTTCCTCTCATGCGAGTAGGGACAGTGGTGACTCTTTATTGCCACCTGGTGCACAAGCCACAGCAGAGACAATGTCTTGCCCCTCTAGCACAACGAAAGGTAAAGGGAAGAGTGTGTTCTTCCAGAGCAGAAGTCACATAGCTTGTCTAGGGGGTATACTTTTCTTGACTATTGATGCTTTCTATGATTCCAGAAACTTTCCTGGCACTGGATGTTTTCAGAGGGAAAAGAGGAAGCAAAAGAGTCAAGACAGGCTCATAAAAAATTTACAATTTCCTAGTGGTTAGGACATTTCCAAGGTAGAAGAGCCTTTATTTGAAGAAGGACTTGAGCCTATGTCTCCCATAGTCCCAAAAGAGTGCCCGACTCACCAGCCCTGCTGCTCTTCTGGGGTTAGCCTGCTTTTCTCTTTCTACATTATGTTCAAGAATTTCACCCTAGAACCAGAACACATAGGTTATCACTTATACATGCTCTTCATCAGTACATTTCAAAGCAAAAAACTCCAAACAGTCTTTCTCATTATTTAACAGGTGGGAAACTGATACAAACAGGTGCAGGGACTGTCCCAAGACACAGATTTCGAAGAACACTCCAGGCTCATGAGCTTTGCTATAGAGATAGTATCACCTCTATGATTCTGTTAGGCACACTCAGAAAAGAATGACAGTGCCTGTCCTGCTCCCTGCTCCAAAATGACACCACGAAGGCATACTGGTGCTGAGGGATGGAGCCAACTGAAGAGCTAGTTGTTGATGAAGCAAGTCCAGTTCAAGGGGGTGGTTGCTGTGATAGGTAGCAAGCCTGTGGAACTCCCTAGCTGATCTTTCCAATGCAAAAATTCTGTATTCAAGAGGAGAACGGAAAAGTACTTGAAGGTTACTAAAGAGACATAACATGCTAGGTTCAGGAAATTCTCTGGGATGGGAGGAATCACAAGTTGATAGAATACAGAAGTATTAAATAGGGTTTCTCTATTATTATTATTATTTTTCCCCCCTCTGGATGTGTTTGCTTGTGTCTGCAGTTAAAGATAGAACAAGAAGCTAGTTACGCCCTTGGGCTGAACCGTTACAGCCACTTTTGTGACATGGATGGCAGGCTTCAGTGACACTGTTCAGAAGCACAGCTCCTAACTGGGCTCTCCTGTTGTGCAGGTCTGAGTGATACAGTGAGATTCTCTCATTCAAGTCCTTGCTGGTCACTCCTCTACACAACTAGCTTGGTTTTGTTGACAAAATGCTTGAGGGGGCAATTACTTTGCTCTATGTGTCTGGCTACCTGCAACTGAGCTGCACCCTGCAGCAGGTGTGGGACAAAGATCCCTTGTACCAGTGGTCTCACACTGGTCAGAATCTTGCCTTCAGGATAGTCTAGGAAGGCAAAAGGCTCCTGTTGTTGCTGAGAGAGCATCTCTGTTGAGAGGACTATTGCTTCTCATGTAGGGAATGAAGCCAAGACATCTACACAGAATGCTTCCTACTCTGTGCACCAGTAACAGGGCATCTTCAAAATCTCCAGTTGCTGAGCACGGACACTGAATAACAACAAAAATTGTCTGTTTTTTCATTAATAGATAAAAGAAGTTGTTTTTCCTTTATCTGTCAGTATGTATCAGCTTAATTTTCTTCACTTGAAGTGATCACAGTGTTGATTGCTTCCACAAAAGAAGAATAGGAAACCTAGATGAACAACTGCAGGTATCAAAATTCATTGACTGCTGACAAAGGGGCTAATATCAAAAGGTGTAAAACACAACAGGTGCAATCTAGACAGATTCTATAAATAGTGAGGCAACCTATTATTGTTAATAATTTTTTTTCAGTCTCAACACTATATTACATTTCACAGAAAAGAAGCAAAATATGTAGCATTTTGTGGGGTGTTATTTTGTTAAAAAATAAAGAAAATAAAAAACCCCAAACAACTAAAATTTGGTTCATATCTACTAAAAAAGACTGGAGCGTGGAACCAATAAAACTAAGAGCATTTCACTGCTAAAAACTCTGCTCAAAACTTTATTATGTCCTGGCAGATACTGATTAATATTGTATGAAAGACTAGGTCATCTTCTATTACCTCCACTATTACCTTCTATTACCTTCATCTTTGCTACTGTTGTTAGCCTAAATTTGTGTCAAAGGAAAGTATGTTGCTTTTTTCCCTCTCTTACAGCAACAAAATGGTGTTCAGATCTTTAGAATAATTTATCTCCTACCTTCTTTTAGAAAGTAGGACAGGAAATTGAAGAATGAAAATAATTTTGTGCAAACAAAAACTGAGTTTTTCTTGTTGATCTGGGTGGTTTGTGGTTGGGATTTTTGATGTTTGTGTTTTTTTTTTAATATTCACTATTCAGTTGAATTAAAAAAATCTAACAACAAAAAAGAACCAACTAAAAACTACAAAAACCCCAACAAATACCTTACAAACCCTAGAACACAGAACAATTCTACTTTGAAATATAAGGCTAATGATATTACAGAAGATATTAAACATAAACAGCTGATATATTAAGTGAAAAAAATGGGGACTATTGCAGACTATGGGACATACTCAGCACCAGTTAGCCAAGAGATTTGGTTAGCTATGATAAGATGCATCATGGAGCTTTACCTTGTAAACCCATTTAAACAGAACAGAGCATTTTGACCAGTACAAATGCTGGGGTCTCCTTTTGAGGAAATGAGGAGATCTGAGTGGCAATTTCCACAGTGATTTACCCAACTGCTCCGTGGGCCTCCAGATGAAGGACTTGCAGCATGTGGCAGCTACAGAACCAGAAACAAATACATGCAAAGCACTTTCAGTGGTTCCTGTGTTCAACTCTCAGACAGAGTGGGGGATCCCAAGACAGCCTTGGAATGATAAAAGAATGGGATCTGGTACCCTGAAGTAAATATAGGATATTGAAATGTATCTAATATGAGGAACACTTAGGCTGACAAGTTGCCGAAGCTTCTAAAAGCCTCTGAAGTCCCTTCAGTATGATCTTTTTTTTTTCTTTTTTTATTTCCTATTTTGCCAAGGAAGAAAATAGATTGTACTTGATGAAAACATCCACAACAACCTTCCAGTGAGGAAAAGTCTTACCCTTTTTATTTTGAGCTTTTAGAAGGCCTCAATACTGTACATGAATAAGGAGATGAATGTCTTCAGAAGCTGTTGTCAGTCTGTGCCATCTGCTTCTTTTGGAAACAAGGTCTTAAAACAAAGTACACTGACATGATTCATCCTATAATGATACTCATAGATTTGTAAATAGTATGTAAACAGATGAGTAAATAAAATGCTTTTCTTCTAAAGCATTGGCTGGTTTGTGTTTCAAATCCAAACAAAATGTGTGATGATAATTTCCTAAATTCAGGTCTTTTCTGAAAGCCTTGCAAAATTTCTAAATGAGACTTCTCTTCAGGCTAAGCCTGTCAGTGATGGTATTGGTGAGAAAGTTAAATGAAGGCTGATAGGAATGGGCATATAACCACAGAATCATTTATGTTGGAATGGATCTCTGGAAACCATGTAGTCCAACCCTCCTGTTCAAAGAGGTGTCAGCTACAGCAGGTGGTTCAGGGCCATGTCCAGTCAGGTTTTGATTATCTCCAACCATGGAGACTCCATAGCCTCTCTGGGTGGCCTGTTCTACTAAGGAGAAATACAGAAATTACTGTTTTCATTATGGAATGGGGGAAAAATATGTTAATTTTGCAATAGATAAGGGCTCTACTTGACCTACTAAATAGCAGAGTGTGGTGAGGGTCACAAAGAAAGAATGAAGAGGCATAAGATCCTAGCACAAAAATATTTTTGGAAACCAATTCTCACTGACTTTAGCATAGCCAGAATGTAACTTCTTCTCTAGATATACAAATACTAGGTTCAACTTGTCCAGGTTGCAGAAAGTATAATCCTTTTGCACATGCTGCTGTGATCAGCACTCTTAATTGCACTTAGCCACTCTCTGTGGCAGTCCTAGCTGTAACCTAAGTAAGTAACCTGGTGACTTGTAATCCAGGAACAGCAGTAGGTGACTTCTCTCTGCCTGAAGTACCAAGTCATACCTACGGGTTGTGCTCTCTTAGTAGGTAAGCAAGTCTTCAAAATGGGACAAACCGATGTAATTTTTATTAAATCAGGATCAAATGGAAATCACTTTTACATATATTACATTAGAATATTGTGTTTGAAGGTCATGTGCTTCACTGTATTTTTTTACTCTCCCTAAGCAGATCAGATGTTCTTGCTTCATTGCAGTAAGGGTGTATTTCTGGCTCATGATCAGCTTGTTGTCCACCAGTGCTCCCAGTTTGTTTTCTGCCAAACTGCCTTTCTGCTGGGTGTCCACCAGCATATATTGGTGTATGGGGTTATTTCTCCACAGGTAAAGGACACGCATTTTCCTTTGTTGTGGGAATCTTCATGATATTATCAGTCCATTTCTCTAGTCTGTCCTGGTCCTTCTGAATGGCAGCACTTTTTGTATGGCTGAGGGTGCACTCTGCCCCATCATCCATGTCAGCAATGAAGAAGTTAACAGTACTTGTCCCAGTACAGAACTCTGAGGCACACCACTACTGTCTTGCCCTTCTACTGGACTTAGCACCACTAATTGCAACCTCCCAGGCCCAGTCATTCAGCCCATTTTCAATCTACCTCACTGTCCACTTCTTTAATCCCTATTTAGCAGTCTATGAAGATGTTGCAGGAGACAGTATCACAAGCTTTAAGGTCAAGGCAAAAAACATTGAATACTCATTCCTCATCCACCAAGCTAATCATGTATGTGACTGTAGAAGACTATCAGGCTGGTTAAGCATGATTTTCCGTTTGTAAATCCATGCTGATTGCTACCAATAATCTTCTTGTCTTTCATGTTTCTGGAAATGGTTTCCAGGATTAGTTACTCCATCAAATATTCATTGCCTCATTAATGAATCAGATGTAGTACCTTCTTATAGCATCCTGCACTTTTATTGACTGCTTGTCTTGCAACCATTAATTAAGTCAAACTTTGCTTCCGTTATGATATAATTAATCTTAAAAAAAAAACGAAACCACAACAAAAAAAAATCCACCAAGAATGAAACAGTAATTGGAAACGTCACATTTTCTCATAGGCTGAGGCTATCCACAGGGTTGTAATCCTGTCTTGAAACTAAATTATAAATTAAATTTCTGAAAGTGTTGTGGAAGGCATTTCAACTCATTCTTTTGTTCTCGGTGGTACTGTAAGTGTTTGGGTGCAGAAGAAAGAATACATAGCTGCATGTCTTATGGTTTCCAGAGTACTTATTTCTCAGTCCTTTCCAGATGATTTTGATTTACATTTCACGAATACAGCACTGGGGATATGGAGGAGCATAGTATTTTACTCAGGAGACAACATGATCAGCTTTGGTGGAAATTTGAATATTGTAATTAACTGGCTTAGTGTAGTTACCAGTTAGTTACCTGGTTTAGTGCAGCTAAAGTAAAGTTTTATTTTGTAATTAATTACACTTCAATAGTGTAGCTAGCTTATTCTTGTACGAAAGCTTCAGGAAAAGTCATCTCATTGCTTATAATATACACAAATATTCCTTGTGTAAAGAGATTCATATCTGCTTTTTGTAAATTCAGGCACTGCAGGTAATGAAATTAATAATTTTTGCACAGAGATGTAAAGTGGGGGCTGTTTGTGAACAGTCTGATGCCCAGTAAGTTCCTTGCATTGTGAACACTTCAAGAAATTGGTTATTTTTATTCCATCTAGAAGCAGAAGTAATGGTGTTCTGATTCTTTCTGGGTATCTCTGTATTCATAGAATCATAGAATCTTTCATGTTGGAAAAGGCCCGTGGGCTCATAGAGTCCAACCTACTCTACAAAGTTCTCCCCTAAACCATATTTCCCAACACAACATCTAAAGGACCCTGTAACACATCCAAGGATGGTGACTCAACCACCTCCCTGGTCAGCCCATTCCAGTGTCTGACCACTCTTCCTGCAAAACCTTTTTCCTACTGTCTGGTCTAAACCTACCCTGTTGCAGCTTGAAGCCATTCCCTCTTGTTCTATAGCTAATTACCTGTGAGAGGAAACCAGCACCAACCCTTCTACAGCTCCTTTCAGGTAATTATAGAGTGTGATGAAGTCTTCCCTCAGCCTCTTCTTCCTCAAACTAGGAAGTTCTTAGTTCTTCATAACATTTATTCTCCAGGCCCTTCACCAGCTTTGTTTCCCTCCTCTGCACTTGCTCCAGCACCTCCATATCTCTCGAATATTGAGGTGCCCCAAACTGAACACAACACCCAAAGTGTGGCCTCACAGAGCTGAGTACAGGGGGACAATCACCTCCCTCCTCCCTCCCTGCCACATTATTTCTAATACAAGCCAGGATGCCTTTGGCTTTCTAAGTCCCCCAGGCACACTGCTGGCTCATATTCAGCCACTTGTCAACTAGAACCCCCAGGTCCTTTCGTGCCTGGCAGCTTTCCAGCCACACTTTCTGAAGCCTGTAGCATTGCATGGGCTTGTTGTGGCCCAAGTGCAGGACCTGGCACTTGGCCTTGTTGAAGCTCAGACTGTTGACTTTGGCCCATCAATCCAGCCTATCCAAGTCCCTCTGCAGAGCCTCCCTATTCTCATCCAGATCAACACTCTAACTTGGTGTCATTTGCAAACTTGCTGATGCTACTCTCTGTGTCCTTATCAAGATCATCAATAAAGATGTTAAACAGAAACGGTCTCAACACTGAGCCTTGAGGAATGCCACTTGTGACCTGCCACCAGCTGGATTTAATTCCACTGATCACCAGTCTTTGGGCCCTTCCACCCTGCTAGTGCTTGATCCAACAGATCATATGCTCATCCAGGCCATGAGCAGTGAGATTTTCCACAAGAACTGTGTGGGGAACAGTGTCAAATGCTTTCTGAAAGTCTAGATAGACAATATCCACAGATCTCCCTCATCCAATAGCTAGGTCATCTTGTCATAGGAGATCAGATTTGTCAGACAGGACCTGCCTTTCATAAATGCATGCTGACTGGTCCTGATCCCTTGGTTGTCCTCTATATGACTTGTGATGGAACTCAAGATGATCTGCTCCCTGACCTTCCCTGCTAGCAAGGTCAGACTGGTAGGTCTGGAGTTTCCTGAATCCTCCTTTCTGCCTTTCTTGTGGATGGGAGTTACATTTGCTACTCCCAGTCCATTGGGACATCCCCAGTTATCCAGGATTTCAAGTAAATAATAGAAAGTGTCTTGGCAAGCATGTCTACTAATTCTCTCAACACCCTTGGGTGTAACCCATCTGGCCCCATAGAACTGTGTGTGTCCAGGTGGTGTAGCAGGTCACTGACCACTTCCTCTCTAATTGTGATGTCCTCATTCTCCATCCCCTCCCTTTCTTCTAGCTCACCAGGCTGAGGTCCAGGGAACACTTAGTTCCACTGCTAAAGACTGAGAAAAAGTAGGCGTTGAGCACCTCAGGCTTTTCCTCATCCTTTGTTACTTTGTTTCCCTCTGCATCCAATAATGGATGGAGATTTTCCCTAATCCTCCTTTTGTTAATGGATTTATAGAAACGTTTTTTATTATCCCTAAGAGCTGTAGCTCAGTTGAGCTCAAACTGTACTCTGACTCTCCCAGTTTTCTCCCTGCATAGTTTCACTGCATCTGTATAGATTTCAAGAGAAACCTGCCTCCTCCTCCTCCAAAGGTCACAGACTCTCCTTTTGTTCTTGAGGTCCAGTCCAAGGTACCTCTGTAGGTACCTCTGGTCTCCTTCCCCACCTACTTGCTTTTTGGAACACTGGAACAGCTTGCAGCTCTTGGATACATAAAAGATACCTTCAGCAACAAGTAGCTTCACTTCAGAGCAGTGCAGTAGCAGTTACTGTAGTTTAACACATCAAAAGGAGTTTGATGGGGTGCTTTTCAGAAAATAGTATTATTAACTACTATCTGAGAGGCTAGAAAGCATGACCCTCAATTTTTAAAGGACAACAGGGAAAAAAATAAAAAGGTATGTTAAAATTGCATGCTGTCTGGAGTTTTCTGACCAGAAGGTTTGTCTGAAAGATGAGGGAAAATCCAGATAAGGTGTTGTGTGAAAATTTTCCTTTGTAATGATCCAATGATTACACCCTGTGGATTCCAGCGAATAATGCCTGATTTTGAATGAGTTTGCTGAAATGGTTACTCCCTTCAATGTAGATTCCCAAGAATCTTAAGAACCAGAAGTTGTAGTTCACAGGAAGGAAGGATGAGAAATCTCCCAGTTGGCACATAGTGGCTATGCCACCTGCATATCCTTACTTGTCTTGAAGTGAAGCAGCATGTTTTAATATAACATCCTTTTACTTGTCAGTAGAAAAGCTCAATAGAGTTGTCTACTTCTAAGAATGTCTTTAAAAAGTCCTAAAGACTACAATGCAAATGAACTTCACCAATGGCAAGATCTGCAAAACATGAGTAGCTAGGATAGGCACACTAAAAAGAAACCAACAAAACTATGCAGATAATATTCAGTAAGTAATTAATATAAATTAATATAAGTATATAAAAATACTTAGATTGATTAGATGTATTACTAGGTGATAGTGGTCTGATTTAAGGTTCTTTTCCCTGTTTGAACTCAAATTAAATGCAGTGTATACTGAGGTAATAGGAAGAATTGCACTGGCTTTGGTGCAAGAGGGCACTGGCAGGATTTGAGCAAATCTTGGAGACATGAAGATATTTTATAGGTCATTGACTTTTTTGCCGTGATAAGTTTTACTCTTTGATGCTAGCTTTGAACTTATAATTAGTTAACATAATTATATTTACAAGGCTGATGTATTAGGCAGATATTGTTCATGTCAATCAGACTCCTAGCTCCAGTGGCTGTATTGATATTTTCTGACAACAATTTTCACCCTTGTGCAAATATGGCAACCTAAACCAATAGATGAACAGATATTGTTCCATAGCAGAAAGATGACAATGCTTGTGAAAGTGTCATGTAAACCTATGATAAACTTCCTATAGGTATTTAAATATTAAAAATGAGCCAATTCCATAAAAAGTAGCTGAAAAATTAAGAACTTTGTAAGAAGGGTCGTGTTTTTTCTTTAGTTGTAATTTTAGCAGCATTTATTAAAGTGTAATCAAATATATCTATAATTAATAATTTAAAAAGAACCCCAGCAAATAAGATCACTTGATAAATGTGTTTAAGCAGTTGTTATCTGTTGTTGTGTCAAGATCTGACTGCCCCACATACAGCTGAAATGTCAGGAGAATGTAGACTCTCTGATACAGCTCAGCCCTTACCAACTTTGAGGGAAAATGGAAACCAAAAGATTCCAAAGCAGCTGCTGTTGTTGAGGAGGACAAGGGAGTTGCAGCCTCAGTGATTTAGACATATTTCTGTTAGCTTTCATTGTCAGGAAATCCGTTTCATGACGATATCGAGGTGGACTTTAAAAACCATAAAAAATTCTCAGATTGATTTTTAGGAAAAAGAAAATCACTATTGTGTTTCCTCCTTTCTGCAAAGTAAAAAAAATGGTTTTATCAGCTTAGGATAACAGAGCTCTTTGTTTATGTAGCCTTGAGAAGACAGCAGTCTGTGCCAAGGTATGAATATATACTTGTAAAGAGTAACTTCTAAGAAGCTAAAATCTGGAGCATACCTGAAGACACAAGTACTCAGAACAGATCTGAACTGGAATAGGTCCTAGAGGCAGAGAACATCTTACCACTGACTTAATGCAATGAATGTAGTTTCCTGTGACATTCTCAATAGAATGGTTCAAATCACTTTGTGATTATATAACTGCTAAGAACAGCTGAAAAAAAGTAGTCTTTGAAAAGCTGTCCTGGCCCTCTGTATGTAAACTTGGTCCCTGAGCTCTGGCTGATTGTGTCAAAGAGCACCATGAATTCTTGAATTGCTTCTGCTGATCCATCCAAAAAAGAGCTCAGCTGCAGAGAGGTCATGCCTCATGCAGTCAGTGAGTCTTGAAAAGGAAATACCAGTGCAGAGTCCAGGAAAGAGGTGGCAGCAAAGTGAGTGCTGCTAACACATTGGAATTGCCATACTACAGCAGCCAAGACCTGCTTTTGGTTTCCTGTATCTGAGATCCTATTTGCACTGGTTATTTCAGAGAGATGAAAGGAAACTTATTTTTACTGTGTTAAAAAAAAAAAAAAAAAAAAAAAGCTGTGTGACTTTTTTAGACTTGGATTTATGAGGAGCCTGAATATGGTGATGCATGCAAAGCACCACACTAACATCATCCTTTGATTTTTCTTTTGCTGAGAACATGGGTAGAGTGAACTTGTGCCAAACAAAATACACAGTATAAATATATCCTCAGGTTCTTCCATTACACAATCAAAAAACCCCTTATATTTCTCCAGTTCAACTAAATGCATATCATTCAATTTTCCTTAAAGATAATCCCAGCAAGAACTTCATTTACAAAATGGACTATTGAATTTAATATTATATGCTAAAATAAAAGTGTCTTTTGGATGATCTTCATGATACACTGACTATTTACTTATCAATAAATAGATCATTTTCTCCATAGGATAAAAGAATATTATAATGTAGATCTATCATCCAATATGGTATTGCCAGGTGCTTCAAAGGAAGATACAAAGCAGCTGTAGCATAGCCTGCCTCAGATTACATTTTACCCTAATTCTTAGCTGCTAGAATTTGGTTTACATGTGCCACTGGCACATTTCATACTTTCTCCAGTTTTTGGAAGCATTAACCATTATGACTTGGAACACTAAGAATATTCACAGAATAGTTACTATTTTTTTTATTTATTTTTTATTTACCAAATACCTGACTTTTACTGTTTACTTAGAGTTAGAGAAAGTGACTTTCATTTTAATATTCTTTATCTCTAGGTTATGCTGAACATGCCCTTGGTCTTGTTTCATGATTCTCTAGGTGACAAAACAAACAAACAAAAAAAAACCAAAACCAAAACAAGATTATTCTAGTCTATTTTCTCTAAATCTATCAATTTATATACAACACCATACAAAGCTGTCTCCTATTGCTTTTGAGGAAAGTGTGGGTCTCTTTGGGATTCCCTGTGATGCAGACTGATACAGAAGTTATTTTTCTCCTTTATGGTATTTCAGTATTCCTGAACACTTCTTTAAATCCCCTTATGTCAACAATTTCCTTACAAACTTTCTACTTGCAAAATATTGTAAAATTCTATATTCTTTAGATTTCTTCTCATGTAGAACATTCTTAGATTTTCATGTTTTCCAAATTTACTTACAAAGTTTCCTTCCTTTTGTGAAGGATACTTTCTTCATTAAAGTAATTTTCCTAATTTGCAAATAAAAGGTACTGTTTCATTTTGCTCTTCTAATATTGGAATCAAGAACAGATTAACAATGATGAGTTTATTATTTTTATTTATTTTTCATCTGGTTACTGTTTGAGCCAAGTCTCACAGCAAAGAGGATGAAATTGGTGATGAAATTATTCTTTGTCCTCTTCAAGAAGAGAATAGAAATGTAATAAGAAGTATGAGATGAGTCATGGGCACATGACTGAGTAATTCTAGAAGTGATTTAGAAAGACTTGGAGGATTGATCATTTGGAGGTACTCTCTTGAGAGTTTCATATCTTCATAGACAGACTACACCTAAGCATATGGGATACCAGCTTGCACTGGCAGAATGAAGAAAAAGAACTTGAAATTGAGAGATGGGAAGAAAGAATCACACAGTTTCTTCATTTAACACTCAGGACAGGGGGAACTTTGGCTTCAGGAAGGTGGTGGGAACAAATATAGAAAACAGGAGCTCGCAGCCCAAGAAGTTGGACTGGGGTGATGATAAACAAAAGCAATAGAATCGGTAGAAAATGCCAGGATCCTGTGCAACAAAATAGCAGATCCAAAACCAGAGAGAAATTAAAATTAAACTTCATGGAATCATTTTATTAGGATGGAATTGCATCAATAATTCAAGAAGAAAAATATTAACTGAAAGGTATATAGTCTTCATAAAGGGAAAAAAAAAAAGGAAAAAAAAAAAAAAAAAGAAAAGAGAGGATGATATCCTGGTAAAAGCAAAATTACATTGGGAAAGAGTTGCAAAGACAATGTGCAAGAAATCTGTGAAAGGGTAAAATCACCTCTGTTTCTGTTTTAGTAGGGAAATACTAATGAAAATAACAATGATATGCTGTAGCTCCTCATATGTAAAGCAAATAATAAACATAGTAGTGGCTGATGAGCTCTGGACATCTACAACCAGTAGATTTCTTCAGTGCAGAGTCGATTTGCAAACATTTCCCAGCCTTTGTTTTGATAAAGAACAAAAACATCCTTGAAGAGCCTGTCATAGAAAATAAGGTTGTATTGAAAGCAGATGAGATTATTTTGTTTAAATTAAATGGAAGAATAAACAAAAAAGACATAATTAAGAAGGGGTTTGGGACATTTTGATAAATAAAAGAAGCTAATTAGGAAAGTGAAGTCAACTGTATTGAGGAAGTTAGGGAAGGACTGAATGTGGCGGAAGCTTGGCATTTCTTCATATTAAAGCTACAAAAATATTATCTGGGACTGGAATCCAAGAGAGGGAAGAAATCTTAAAAATAGTACCAGATCTAGCTGGATAAAAAATTGACTCAACAATGATATCAGGGGCAAGAAATGAGGTGAAAAGGCATAGAAAAAGATATGGCCACCAAATAAAACTGCCAGAAAGAGCAAAAACGAATAAAATGGAAACAGTCAAAAACTTGATCTTTGAATCTTTGCAAAGAATTCTAAAGTAATAAAATGACCTTTAGTCACATTAACAAAAGGAAAAAGGAAAGAGGAGTTACCAAGGGATTGGGCTGGGGGAAAGCATATGAAAATCAACTTAAAATGGCTGCTGAGCTGAAGAAAGGTTTTACCACAGTTTTTAATAAGGACAATAATGGTGGGCTTGAGAAGAAGTCAGGTTGGTAGGTGAGGAACAAATGTACCTGCAATAAAGCAAAGAAGTCAGAGAGATTGAATGTATTTGATGATAGGAAATTTTTAACACCTCTTATCTCAGAGGTGGTGTCATGAATTCTGAAAGGGGACTGAGCTGCATGTGGAACCAGTAAAAAGGACCAAATGTCTTCTCTGGTTTTCACACCTAGCAGAGAGGTGCTGATTTCTCTCAGGCGCAGAGTTTGGCACCTACATGCACCCCAAAGAGCAGTTTTGACATCACTTTCCCACACCTGCAGTGCTCTAACACGTAACTACCCAATTCCTCCTCCCTTGCTATGGTGCTGTCACAGCTGCTGCAAAAGCATGAGTGGTCCTAACAATAAGTCATGGAGTAATGAGGAATCCAAAACAGTGTTTCCACATCTGGAAGATCCATCTGTCTACCACAGACTATGAGGTAACATGGCAATTGTATTTAAAGCGATAAATTAACTGCAAAGGAAGACTGCATCAAGAAATCTTTGGGCTTCCTAATCTCCTTTTATTTGTAGCCAAAGATGAAGGAACAAATTGGGAAGGAAAGGAAAATTAAAAATGCAGGTAAAGACAAATGGAATAAAATTCAATGTATATTTCCACAAAGTGGCTGTACCAACTAATGTGATCATCTTTATTTAACAGAAGCTTGGCTTGGACTTTCTGTACCTGAGAGGTTTCTCTAAACTGATCGAGGCTTGGGAGCACATATGCCAGGGTACCACACACCATCTATTGATACCACTGCCTGGATGTCATGAAAGAAAATTTTTGGACCAGAGGAAAATAGCCTACGTTGAACTAATTTTGTCTGATTCAGAAGTATTATGTCACAAAACACAAAGAGAACTAATGAAATTTTGTGATAATACAAAGTTGAGAGCCCATATTGATACAGGGAAAGGTCAAGATTCTTTTTTCCTTGAGGATTAAAAGAGCAGAAAGTGGACAGACTATAAGGGCATGAGGTATGAGGCCAGGTACTGAAAGAAAAATATTCGTGTAGACTGAAAAGACAAATGAAAAATAAGACCTGCATTAGCAAATGACTGCAACAAGAAGAACCATCTATATAATGCCATCACATAAAATGAAAATGTGGCTCCAAGGCATACTGGCTCCCTTTTTTTCTATTCAGGAAGGACTGAACAGAATAGAATGTTAATATTATTTTCTTGAAGATATTAATGGCGTTTCACCTGCAATACTGTAAACAGTTCACTTTTCTCTTTTTCAAGACTGATTAATTCAGCTGGGATAGATGAACTTGAAAGGCCTGGAAGAATTATTGAAATGAAGAACCTGTTTAATTAGAGGAAACTAAAAGCATTTGGTTTGTTTACCATGGAAAAACAAAGGTTGAGAAGGCACAAAAATTCTCACCAGATAATGATCCAAGTTAAATGGCAATTATAGCTCTACAAATAAAAACAGCCACTAAAAACTGATATAAATAAAGTTACAAAAATGTTTGAACTGTAGCATTATTACACAGAGATAAAGGGCTTTATTCTAAGTGTTAGATTCAATGAACTTTTGTGAATGTTGAACTCATATTCCCATAAATTTTTTCATTTTGAGCAGCTTTACTACCAGAGATCCTAAACATGAAAACCAAATGCACACAATGCCAGGGTTAATAAGTTCAGGGATCCAGGGTTCAAGAAGTAAGGAGTAAACCAGCTGAAACCACATGGGTGGGACTTCACATTTTGCTCATCAAACTATATTCTTGTCCGCATCACTGCTAATGTTAAAAGACAATTTCACCAAGCAGATCCAGGACCCAGGAAGTATACTGAACATTTCAGTTGTATTGGTAAAGATTATTTTTTTAAATGTCAGTGTTATTTGGATCAATATGATTTCTTGGAGGAAAGGAGGTGAGGAGGAAAATGTGCAAAATGAAGAATGGAACTTGACAAGTTCTACTAGAAGAATTACTTGATGACTTCTCATGTAGTATGTTGACTTTTTATCACCTAAATGTGGGAGACAACATGGACATTGTCCCTCTTGGTTGTCTTTTTTTTTTAGTGGATAGAAATAAACATTTTTATCGGCTTAATCATGTCATCCTAACGCAAATGTAAAAAATAAGTTAGATTAACTATGACTTAAACATGTTTTAATTTTTTCTACATTAATTGTAAAAGAGTTTAAGGAAAAAGTTCACAAACAGCTATCTCCCCTGTGGTCTTCTAAGACATGAATTCCACCCCAGGAATGTCTTCTGTTCCAGTGGACAGGAATAATAATGGGGAGAAATAAAAGAGAGAGAACTGAAGAGATGAAGAATAGCTGAAAACATAACCACAGAGAAAGCATACCCACATCTACATTACAGATGTGGAGTGAAGGCTATGGAAAAGGAAATAGCACAGAAAAAGAGTATAACACTTGTTTATATTTGCAAATGTGTTTATTTAGTAGATAGATGAGTACCAAAAATAAAATTCTATGTGCAGAAATGTTTTATTTTGTACAGATGTGCATATGAGAAGTATTGTCCATCTCTACAGACACATACATCAGAGAGAAGTAAACATGCAAATACATGCAAATGGAAACAAAGGTCTCATAGTACTGTGTTAGCTGTTATATATAGAAAGAAAAACAGTGGAAAGAGTGAAGAGGGTTGACACAATACACTAAAAATACCTCTTTCTGTTAATGTATTCTTTGGCAGTGCATCAAGGTTAATATTAGGCCTCCTACCAAAAGTCAAAGGGTCCCAAATCCTCGCTGCTCTTTGCAATGATACCAATTTAATGGGCTTAATTCTCTTGATGATTTTATATAGCTATGGCTATACAAATGCATCCTGAAATGCTTTAAAAACTATAGTGGTTTTAATTGACACAGTGCACCTCCAGAATACTTGACTATCCAGCAGTGTTGTTGAGCACCTGTACATGTTAGCACTTCAAAAGTTTAGCACTTTGAAAGCTGCCTTCAACTGAGCATGCTTAAATGAAGACATGCATAATCAATAGTCACTTCTGAAAATTCAGTACACATTTGACATTTCAAACTGAAAGACAGGCTAATTTATTTTATTATATCCACATAAAAAGTTTTATTTAATTTTGTAGCATGTTGGACAAAGTTACTCCCCTTCTAAATTAGAAATGGTATATAGCATTAATTTCTGTAAATTAAATCAGAATTTGCTCAGCCTTTCACAGAAGGACTGGGTGCAGTTATGTAAGAAGACAAGAATATTGATTCATACCAATTATGCTATGTATTACTTGGAAGAGCCATCACAGATTTTCCCCTCCCCCTCCAAAACCAAATTTAAACGTGGGAAAGAGGCTTCTGTATGCCATGAAACAATCCTTCTGTTGTAAAGCTGGCAAAATTCCCACTGTTTAAGGAGTGAATGAGCAATCTCTAAAAGCACCAATCCTACCCATTCTCTATTTCTCTCCCACTGAGCATAATACTTACCAACATAAGGCTAATGGGTTATTTTATTTCACTCCATTCTTGTGCCTTGTATTACACAATAGCACTAAAATAAATTTGCTTTTTATTTATATTGAATTTTAAGGAGAGTGATGCATAATTGCATTGATTGCAATTATCAGATTTCTCTGTAGAGCCTAGGACAGAACAGTCTTGATAAATCCTGTAAATATGCTGAAGCCCTGTTTTGCATTCTGAAGGGAAGATTCCAATTTATAACAGAGAACTGGACAAAGCTGCTTAATTTATTTCTCAGCCTCACATGCATCTGTGGCTTATTTGAAGTCCCAAAATCAGATCCCTATACAAGAAAATCTCTCAATAGCTTCTTCAAAGAGGACTGAGTGTTCATGGTGCTATAGCTCTTTCTTTTTTCTTAGCTCATTCAGACCTCATCTCATGTCACAACTGTTGCACTGGCTTCATCTTACGTCTCTCTGACATGCATTATTGCAACCCTGACTCCTTTCATACAATTTTTCATCATTTCTCTTTCTACCACAACAGCTCCCCTAGCAAGTACAAGTATGTATTTTCTAGTTTGCTCAGAAAGGAAAACAGATAAGTACTCCTGTTTGTCCTTTTTTCTTGCTTAAGAGGCTAAGGGCTCCTAGCCATTCCCTCCATCAGCCCACACACAGCTTTTTGCAGCCCTTTTCCACTCTGCCCCTTCCTTAAGAATTTTTCTCTTGAAACACCTCTGTGGACATTTACAAAACTGTTTGCTCAGCTCCACCTCGAGCCATCTCTACTTGGTGGAAAAGTAATAACTGGCAATTTAAAAGGTATTCAACTTCATGAGTATTATGCAGAAGGAGTTCCCTGCTATTCTTCATGGTACTTATCAAAGATGAGATCTTGGGACAAGATTAGTGACATCACATTAAGGATGAACCTAGGAGATCCACTGAATTGTAGGAGGAGACCACATCTTATTTCAACAGTCTTAAGACTCAACAGAGCATTTTGATCAATACTTTGAAATTTATTCTTCCAGGTATCACTGTCTTTCAGCACAAACTCTCCCTTCTGCTCTCGTTCGAAGGAAGGACCCAGTTCAGA